>WEKY01059049.1:1884-43626 GCA_013390045.1 Picathartes gymnocephalus
GTTCTTTAATTATTCATGGTGAAATCCTTTGAGTAAATGGATTTTGCAGAGGATGATGTGGATGATCCATAAAGTGCAATAGAAAGGCAGCTATATATGCCAAACAGGGAGTATTTTAACATTTCATTTCTATGCATGACTTAAAATACAAATAGCAAAGCCTGAAAAGTATAAAACAAATTAAAATGACAATATATATCTGTTGTTGCAAATACAGTATAGTGGTGTAGCATTTCATTTGCTATTTACCTTGCAAAATTTATGTTTATAAAAGTTCATAAACTGGGTGCAATTCTTAAGAGACTGCATATCCCTAGATGAGATGTCCTTTGTTAGGCCATTTATATTAGATTTTTGTTACTCTGCCTTTTTTAGTAACTCAGAATTAAGGTTCTTGCATAATTCTCAAACCTGGAGTTTCAGTAAGACTTTTCATTCCCAGGAATAATAAATACTGATCCACCCACGCAGTTACTAATGGCTGTGCATGGAAAGTAGTATTGTTATCACAGTGTTACTCATTGTGAAACTTAGGCAGAGGAATTAAAGAACTACTTCTGTCAAGCAGTTACTGGGCAGCCTGAGAATAAAACTCAAGATTTTCCCAATTCCACTTCCTTTGAAACAAATCTTTAATGCAGAGGTTCCTGAAAAGTTTGCTGCTGCTGCCACAGCATTTCCTAAGGGAGACTGGAGAGAAGGGAGGGGAAAGGTAAACCTATTGTAAAGCAGAAAGCGTGGGAAATGTGGCATCCAAACAAGGGAAAAACTTTTTAATACTGGAATGAATTTGCTCTCTGTGTCAAGTGTGAACGGTGCCTGCATTGTACGGTTTTGTTGTCCACTCTCCTGAGCAGATGGAGCCTGCAGTTGTATGTCACTTGTTTATTACATCCTCTTAAGATTAGTAGCTGTGTGGCCAGATGGGTCTGGGAACACAGCTGTGGATACAAGGAAATAAATGAAACCTGTCTGATGCTGCCATGCCTTTTTGTGAGATACTGACATTGCAACTGCAACAAAGCAAAAATCACTTTCCTTTAATATATTAGTGAATTAGATGTACTTTTTTTTTTTTTTAAATCAAATCATGAAATGAGGAGGATGAAGTTCAGAGGATGGTACAATTCTAAGAGGAAAATGTAGTTGAAATCTGTAGCCAACAGCCTCAGCAAATTTGTAGGAGCAATTTTAATGTGGTAAAACAAATTTAAAGTACATCTCAATCATCCATATAAAATATAAAGCAAAGGTTTCTATAGAATAAAGAATATGCTCCTGTAGAACATATGCCAACTAGGCAGTAGTATTACAAAATTTATTAGATGGCATATGTTGAATTATTGATCCAACATTCTGATAAACTATATAATGCATTCATGTAAATGCAAATTAAATGCTGTTCTATAGAAGAATGCCAGATTATAGGCTAGACTTTAAAAAATGAAATGCACATTTTTAACTCCTTAATGCCAGTGGACAGACACAATGCTGGTCACAAAGCCACCACCAACCTAGAGATGCTGGGTAGGATTAATCCCACAGTGCACACCAGAGGTACCATCTGTACTCCCTTGTAGTCTAAAGGGAGAAATGGTCATTTTTGGGAAGAATTCATCTGGCCTCTCTTAGAGGACACAATGAATCTTACCCCAAAGACAGAGAGATTCTGTCCTTGGTCAGTAAAGGGTGTCTTTTTGTCTTAGTTCAGTGTAGGCATCTCCTTTCAGTCCCACTGACAGAGTAAGTTTGATGTGACATCATCTGTACCAATTCAGATCAGTTGTTACAAAAATCACTGAACTTTTTTTTTTCTCTCATTTTAAATGTACATTGGGATTGTTCTGATGTAATTGTTTTATAACTTAACATGAAACTGAGGGGAAGTTTTGCTTCTTTCCTTAGAGGGAGGGTGGGATTTGGAGGTACAAACTAACCTTTGGAGCATCTCGAGTGCACAATTTTAAAAATTCATCATAATGATCAGGAGTAAAACAGTAGATGCTGTTAGCTATAGAGTCACACTTTCTGTGAGCTGAAGGGACATAAGGATTTTTCTCAAATTTTATCTTTCATTGTCTGGCAAAATGAGAGTCAACACTATAGGAAGTGTGCTGTGCCTTACATAAAAACAAAAACTTAAAGATGTGAAATACAGTGTCTTTGAAAGAAATAAAAAGGAAAGAAACATAGAAAATAAAAGAAATATAAAGAGGATGATTGTACTATAAGTTATTATATTTTTATCGAGTCCAGCCTTAAGATGATAGGCAGTTACATAATGAATATGATGTGTAGTATAAAAACATTTTTCTGCTTCTGAAAGCTGTTATAAATCATGTATACTTTGGAAGTCTCTTTTATGTTAATTAAGGAAGATGCAGCAAGTTGCAGTATTTTATGGGAAGAGAGGCAAGTGCAAGTGCAAATTGTTGTGCTTTTTGCCTTATTGCAGAGCAGAAGAAAGAAAAGTTTCATCCAATTCTGAAGGAGTTTGTAGTTCCATATTGTACTGCATGCCAGGAGGTTGGGAGGTAGAGGTAGTAATTTTCATTGGCTTCCACCATACTGTGTTTGCTTCATTAAAAAATTACAAATTTGTTGGCAAAAAACAGTAACATATTGCTAGAAAACATCAAAATTCACAGTGTAAATTCATAACTTAAATTTGTGTTCAAAACTGTGGTTTTTGAATTCTGTCTTTTCCTTTAAAAAAGAAGGAATAGGATAATAAAAATCTATAAGGCTCCTATTTCTAGGTAAGACTAAAGATTTTTAAGCTAAATATCCTCTTTCTGATGGGATGTCAGACTCACCAAAATCTTTATTAAGTGAATGGATTCCACAACACTTGAAATGATAACCACAATAGAGAAATCATTAAAGCATCAATGCATATGTCTGATGTTATTTTAATGTGCATTATAGAAGGGAAATAATATTTATTCCTGATTAATCTGAAAATGTGGTATTATTTCTAACAGGTTTTTGTTTTTGTTTTCTTTTATTTCTACAGGAAGTTGCCCTTGTCCTTGCAGCTATACTGGTATTTTTGTTGGCTTTCTATGCTTTTTTTTATCTCAATGTTTCCAACGAAGTTGACCTTGATCTGGATCCAGATGAAAACTAGCAGATGCAATGAGTCTATCATCAAGATTTCTTCAGCTTCAACAAGACTACATAGGAACACCCAGTCCCTTCACTGTAAGACAGTAAATGATGCCATTTCTTGCAGTCCAAGTTTTGCAATATGTCAGTCACTTACATTCCAGGTCTCCAAAATAAGAACACTTACGCCTGGTCAAGTGTATTTGTTTAACACCAAAGCCAGGAGCAATGGTACAATACATGAAGTTTACTGTTTATTTTTTTTCTCAGGCAGAGAACTTTGATGTCAAAATACAGGTGCTACTATTATCATGGGTGTCTATGCTGACTTCACAGGAGTGTCTGCCTTGACCAAACTTAGGAATCAGAGCTTCCTAATAACCAAATTAGTTTCCTTTTCCTTTCCCAAAAGAAAGCAGAAATACCAAATAAAAAGTGTTCTCTTCATTTGTGTTTAAAATATATCAAAACCCCCTCATCCTTTTTCTCCATTCTGTAATCTTTCTTGTGTGTGTGCACATGCATGAAGATGGAAGAAACTGTAGGAAGAAGTATCTTCTTAGAAGCAGTCTGTCACCTTCTATATGGACTTAATTTTGTGTCATTCCAGATTCTGTGTGCCCATATATCTGCAGTAATCTTTTTCATTCTTTTGCCAACTGTTCAGCACACATGTGTTCTGTTAGAAATGGCACCTGGATGACAGAAGCTCTAACATTCACATATGCTTCTGAAACACAGTTCTTTACCTTCTGTTCTGTCTGAACTAGTGTAAATAGAAAGTTTTGTCGATGTTGGTTTTAATTAGTGTATTGTTCTACTATCAATATAAAGTCAAAATTGTATTTTAATTATGCTCTTCCTGATGGTTTTGGTATCAACTTGCTCTACCTGTTAGGGGCATGTTGTATAAAAACATTCCTTTCCAGCTATACAATCATTTTAATCATCAAACTAATGTGAGAGGCTGTAAGTAATAAGAAAACACTTTTTTTTTCTGGCATACTAATAACTAGTAAATCTTGGCTCCATTACGTTCTTCAGTTCTTGCAAAGTACATTTCAAATTAGACACTTTAAATAGCATTTTTGTTCCTTTTGATAGCCAAAAGCTACTTGAAGAATTTGGTGTGTCAGGGGAGCTGCAGGGAGCTTTAAAATTCTGGCTTTATCCTGTTCTGCTTTGAGTTTGGCATATAATTGAGCTCGTGAATGTAAAGACTCAGTTTTGATCCTCTTAAAAATGTGGTCAGTCTTTCTCTGACTGAGATTCAGTTCTGGTTCAGTTTGATATGAAAAAACACATAGAGCCCTTGGTGCTGAATGTGGCAAGGAAATTTAGGCAGACTGACTTTCAGAAAGGTTTTCATAATTCTGAAGTTAGTGAGCTAGTTTGGCTTTGCCTTTGATGTCAGTTTCAGAGCTGAATGTTAGGTTTAATTGCAACTGAGGTGTTTACTGTCTTGGTCCTGAGACGCCTGACTAAGATGTCTTTCTGAAGACAAAGGGATACAAATCATAGCAAATATTATGATGGAAAATATATTTCTTTTAAGTTGACACAGTCCCATTATCGCCACTTAAGAAACTTGAATCAATACAGTTAATTTTTAAAACATACAGTAACTATTACCATATACATTATGAGTCTCTAAGGATCCACTTCAAGCGTCATAGTCTTCATTCACTTTAGGCCATGCAAAACAACTCCTCTAGAAATTCAAAGTGCAAGAGTCTTCCAAAAAATATATGAAAGAGAAACATATATATGCAAATATATCTCATTTTCTAATTAAGACTGTTACAGACACAAAATCCTAACATTTAGTACATGCATATCACTTATACTCCGCTGCTAGTCACACACATGACCAAACACCTCGCAACATGTTGAATTTATGATGAAGCATTATCTGACACATGGCCCAACTTCTGGTGGAGGGAAAGGCATATCACAAGCTGTCTCCTTGGATGTGACATGCCTTTCACTTCACCAGCACCCAACCACTTGTCAAAGAAGCTGCAGATCTGTGCTGTTACTTTGCATTAGGAAGTTTCATGTTCTATAACGTGCTGGAAGGATTGTTTTCTTAATGTCAGCATATAGCTCTCTGGGTCATGTGTGGTCTGAGAAAGATGTGTAGTTGTTCCCTTTGTGCTGGTCATCTCATAACCTGCTCTCTCAATTGGTTGCAATAAAAAGCAAGCAATTCTTACTGTCAAATTTATGAACATGAAGTTCCTAGAACAGGAATTTCCATTTCCCATAACTATGAATCAGACCATATCTGAAGTGCACATATATGTGATTCTATCAGCTTCCTGGATGTGTGGCTTATGAGTCCACATTGCCCACAGTTTGCAGTTTGTCTACTGTCTTTGTTTGGATTAGGTTTTTTCATTTGTATGAATGATCACAGAATCGTGAAATCATTGAATGATTTGGGTTAGAAGGGACCTGAAAGATAATCTAGTTCCAAAACTTCTGCTATGGACAGAGACACCTTCTACTAGAGCACGTTGCTTAAAGCCCCATCCAACCTGGCCTCAATCCACAGCTTCTCTGGGTAACCTGTTCCAGTGCCTCACCACCCTCAGAACAAAGAATTTTTTCTTAATGTCTATTCTAAACTTACTCCCTTTTAGGATGAATCAACTCCCTGTTGTGCTGTCATTACATGCTCTTGTAAAAAGTCCATCTTTCTTGTAGGCTTCCTTCAGGTACTAAAAGGATATTCTCATGTGACAGGAAAAATTCTTTTTCCTTAGACCAGGTAGACTTCTGTTCAGTGTATGTAGAAATACATGGTAAATATTGCAGCAAATACACTTCTTCTCTTATCACTACAGTAATTTCTAATGGGACTTTAGAAATAATTCCTTATTTTGCCTTTAATTATATCTGAGACTGAAATATGCCTTTTGGATTTTGGACCATCTATCTTTGTATGAGTTGCTCAGTGTCTATTTTATTAATAAATTTTTTTTTTCTATTTTGATTCTCTTATTAATGTTGAACACACTGAATTATATGTACATTTGAGAAGACATTAAAGCAATCTAAACAGCACAATGTTCAAAAGTGAGCACTGATGTCAGTTTTACAATATCTGGATTACCTTAGGCAGTTCTAGCTACTAAACTCATATTAAAACTAAATGTGGCCTATGAATACTTAAAAGACAAGAGAACTTCCTTTGGCATCCTACCCAATACTAATAGATCAGATCTCTTTCTGCAGTTGATTCATACAGCTCTATCACTTCAGTCATACACGACTTTTTTATTATAAAATTAGTAATTTTATATGCTTGTTTCAAAGAAGGATTGCTGATCAAATCATTTACACAGCAAACCTGGCTTAATGAGTTTTTCAAAGATATTCACCTGTAGGAAAAGGTAGACATCAGTAGTTGCCCTCTGCTCCTGGAGTAAACTGAATTTCTTTCTAGCAGAGGTTGTGGAGGAGATGCCTATACTGAGTCCTTGTGCTGTGGGTGGGAGCAGATGTCCTGTCTGGAAGAATCTCTGGCTAGGAAGGCATGACAGTCTTCCAGCAGTGATTTTGCTCAGTAAATCTTCCTCAGTGGTTTTCCTTTTCTCTTTGATCCTTCAAAAGCAGAACCAGCATGTAGACCATCTCAGGACAGAAGCCTCAGTCTAGTGCTTCTAGTGAACCTTGCCAAGGAAAGGCTCTAGCTCTACTACCTAGAGTCCATAAACGTATTTTACTGGAAGCTTAGGAGGCATGTTAGGCATTTCCCTAATAGACCCTAGAGATAGATTTAAACTTTTCTTGAAGAATGCTTTAGTTCAAGTTCACTGTTGCATATCATACAGACATCATGTGGTTCAGAATCAGAAATAGCTCCTTCCATGCATCATAGCAGCTGTAGCAGGGATGACTTGTAGACTGGGAGATTGTGCTGCAACATGTAACTGCAGCTAGCTACAACAGGAGCAAACTCATCTGTTTACTTAGGTGTCCTCTGGAGCAGCTGACCTAAAAGCTGTGTTTGAAAACCTAGGTTTTGAACAACCCTACTAAAGGAAAGCACAGTGATAGCCCTACAAAACTGTTCATGCCTCTTCCATGAAAGTTGCTGCCATGGAAGAGGCTCATCTGCTGACTTAGGGCCAAGTTTTGAATGCTGCCATTTCAAGGAAAATGTTGCTAGCAGCTCCCAGTAGAGTGATGATTGATAAGGGATTGTCCCTGCAAGGCACAACTGAGCCAGTCAGTGAAGGTCAAATGCATTTAGAACAATTCTCTGTAGAGGACTGTACTTGAAAAGCAGAGTAGGCAAGTTGGAGTGCCAACAAAAAAGATACTACAGATCTTGATCACATTTCAAGTTCTACTTACAGTTGCATAGTAATTAGTGGTGCTTATGACTAAGCAAATAACAATATGGCACATCAATAAGACAGCAGAAATGTGATGTTGGAACTGCATCCTAAAAGATTTTACAGTGGATTATGCCTGCACTTTGGGAAGTGAAGCCATGAGATGAATAAATTGGCAGAGATTGTCTGTGATTCTTATGCTTACAATATTTTTCTCTGAAAGAGCCGACATATTTTGCAGTACTTGTTCCCATCATCCTCTTAGTTTGCTGCAATGCATTTTTGTAGATGTATTTCTTTCTACACATTTCCAAGAGTGAAAAAATATTTTTTTGCAGTTCATCAATTAATTTAATTGACAGAATCCTCTACTCATCCTTTTATCCCCCCTTAATCACAATCAAATTAGTGGGGAGACAGCCAAAATGTTAGGTACCAGTGTCTCTCAAGCAGATGTCACACCACTATTTTTTAGCTCGTTTAAATGAATAAACATGTTAAACTGTGAAGTATTACATTTTAGATTTTTTCATTAAAAAAATGAGACAATCTGTTTACTGTCCTTAATTGAGACAACAATCCTGGTGGTTGCCAGTTTTGGCAGTTGTAATGATGAACTATAAATATTGGGACAGACTAACTGTTGATTGTGGAGGATAGTTCAAGTACAATACTCATTCTGCATGACTACTTTTTTCAGTGCTACATTTTTTCTAACTTCTGTGATTGTTACACTGGTTTTGCATGTTAAAACAACAAATAAATACCTGACTAATCAATCTATAGGCTTGATTCTGTTGTCTTATTCTTCATAGCTACAAACAGCATAGAAAAGCTGCTCACCCTGGGCCACAGTTCGCACCTTGTCCAAACTGTCCCTAAAAGGTATTTGTCCATGTCAGTTACAATTATGACCTACAAAGAGCTTCGTTTTGCTGAACTGTGGAAAAACTGAGCAATATAAAGATCTTTAGTACTCTTTTAGCCATTCCACAAAGATATTGTAGGAATTTAAAATAGCTCAGCCACAAGAGGTGATTATGGAGTTTGGTGACAAACAGATGTCATTGTTCTATCACACTTCCTCCAGGAACAAGACTGGGAGAAAATCAAAGCAAAACAGCCAGTTCTTGCAGGAGCCAACCACTTCACAGCTCACCATGCTGCTCAAGAAGAGCTAAGTCTGATATCAAGTCAGAGCTACTACAACTTCTTTTTCATAGGAAGATAAAAGGGCTACAAGGAGATAAAGGTGTCTGGAGCAAAGCAGCTTCTTCTTGGACCAATGGGTCATTTATTTAAGTAAGAAAGAAACAGGGTTTGGGGATTTACACAAAGCATAAGTCAGAGTAGTTGCTGCTCCCTTCATGTGTAAAAAAAGTCAGATTATGCCCAGTTAGAGTAGCTTTGTGTGTCTGTTACAGGGTTAAATGTAAATGTTCTGATACTGATAATGTCCACATTTCTCTAGAGGGACCTTCTCCCGTGAGACTATTAGCAGAGAGGAGGGATATGGAGGGAAATGGCAGGGGAGCCCTTTTGCTGATTCTGCACTCCTAAAGCATCTCTCCTGCTCAGTGGGGAGCTGCTGGTGTTTAGAGTAGGACTGCAGTCCTGGATTGCTTTGGACAGGCTACAAAAAGAATAGATCAGAGCTTAACCTACAGGGTGAGTCTCCTACCATTACTAGTGCCTGATTTGTTACCACAAGTAAATAGAAGCTGAGACATTCAGCCTTTTCACTTTTATTTATTAGGTTCTCAGGAAGGTGTCAGAAAAATTGTCTTTTGTTGTCCTTTTGAAACTGTTCTGCATAGTTGTTTCCCTTACTGTCTCTGGTACTCCCATCCAGTCAAAGAATGCCACACTCATACCTACTGCTTTTTGGTAGTGTGAGGCCTGCTGCCTTATCCTTTTGCAAGGAGGGGCTGGGGAGTGACCTGCTATCTTCTCTGCTCTCACCTGGCTGAAGCTGAAGAGGCCTCAAGTCGCTATTACTGTGTAATGGAATAAAACTTTTTCTGTTTTGGTGAGGACAGTAAATTGTGAATTCAGGGCAGCTTTATTTAGCCTCTCCTGCCTGAGGAACCTTTAGAGCTGCAAGCATGGTGGAAGTCAGGTTTTTCCCTACTTCCCATTGGGTGACTTCCTTCAGCTTAAGATAAGCTAAGGTACTATGGTTGTCTACTTAAGGCAGGGCTGTTTTAACAACACTACCATGGGTTTTCACTGCCCTAAAGAGCTCTTGACTGCAGGTGACTATGTTTATGTTTATCTGTTCATTAATCATAGCCTTTCTTGAGCTACTCAGGCAGTACTCTGCCTTTGTTCCACTATATCTCTGCTGCTCCAGTAATAACAGGATGCACTAAACAGAAAAGAGAGTAGAGTGGTTTTTTTAGATCATTACCAAAACCACAAATTAATTTAAAGTTAGGCAATATATGTGAGGGCATTCTCCCAGTACAGTATATAGATGTTTCTTTTGAAGAGCAGCCTGTTCTTGTGAATTATATTTGACAGTCCTTTCACTTATACATGGAGGCTTCTGAGTTCACATTAAAATAAGTTATGAACATGACCGTGCTATTCATGAGAATACATCTGATTTTTTAATTTTCTCACAAACTGATCATCAACTGCCTTTAATTAATAGAAGAGTGGCCTTTATTTGTCAGTGATACAGTTGGATCAAATATAGCTTCTCATCTGAATTGTTAACAGAATTAGTATTACATCCCTTTGGTTAAGGGTTACCTCAAAACAAGAATTACTTGTAATATGTATGACTTTTTCTGAAGACTATGATGATGAAATTTGGTAAATTGTCCACAAAAAGATCAGATGTATGACTCTAACAAGAGCAATGGTTTTGAAATTTTTTCTTGTCAGCGGGTTTTACCTTCTGTATTAGGAAATTTTCAAGTTGATATGAGGATGGAATGGGAAATGCCCAAAGGACAAATGAAAGGACTAAAATAAATGCTCAAGAGACTGTTCTCATGCATTATTCAGCCTCACAAGTACACACTGCTGCAACTGGGCTTATGTCAGAGTTATGGGGTGATGGAGAGGGAGCACATCTGAGACAGCCCACTTTGCTTGTGAATGTAGCACCCTCAAACCGACAGTGGCAGGTGTTTCTTCTACACTATATTAGGCTCCCATACACAGAAAAGATGTCTCTTACTAAATTAATTCCTATCTACAGAAAAAGATAGTTTCTGTTTTATAAATCTTTACAGATAGAAAAAAGAAAAAATGTTCCACATGAGCAAGGGCATTTGGAAGCAAGAATCATTCCTGTGGCATGGTAGTTGTGCATAGGCATAAAATGTGTTCAATTTAAAAGATAGTACAAATACAGAAAGGAAGATGTCATTGATCCACCATTCCTTACAGTACAGATCTCTAGAATAATTTCCACAAAGCTATTATTCCCCTATTCCGTCACCAGTTTAAGGATCAACATTGCCAACACAATCAAAAATGGTCTTGTATTTCCCAGAACTTAAACAAGAAAATTAAAGTATCTTTGTTAAACACTGAGTTACTCAGTTGCTTTGAAAGGGTCTACCAGAGGGTATTTACAATAATGTGTAACTCAAAGTGATGTAGAATAACAGAAAAAAAAAATATAACTGTATTTCAATCTACGGAGCTGGTCTGGGGACCTTCAGCACTTCCTTGCTGCTTCCTTGCAAAGCCTTGAGGGACAGATCTGTCACATCCACTCATTGACATTTATCTTAGTTACTTAGTTTTCCTGTCATTTGTAAAGAATTAAAACATCTTGGTCATTGGTCTGGAGAAGGCTGGATTTGACCTTTGCACCTAGATCAGGCTTGCTCAGATCAAGGCTCTTCATCAGGTTCCTTCCAGAGAGCCTAAGAAGTTTGAAAAGAGTCTGAGTAGCCTTCCATCAGGTGAGCAGTGAGGGAACACAGGATGAACACACTGAGAAACTGACACAACCTCCCTTGGAGAGAAAAGTACTTGCTGAGGTTGTCTGGCAGTGGGGTACACGATGTGTCAGGTTCTGTATGAAGGGAGGAGTGAGCCTGGGCAGACAGATCTCGGGATGTCAGCAGGGACTTGATGCAGATGTTCTGCCAGATGCTGCTGCTTATGGACTCACTCCTCCGATGGCAGAAACCCAAGAAAGCTTATGAGAGGACCCCAATGCAATCTTTACATGAGTAAGATCATGAGAAGTGTTTCTCATGCTAAGAAGTAGGAAAAGTTGTTCAGTTCATTTATAACTTGGGATTATAGGAACTGCAAGTGCTACAATAAATCATTCTTAGCCTAACAGCAACGGTTCCTTTGTAAAATTTCACAGAAGTCTACATACGTTACAGATAACTAAGCAATTTAATTCTTGTAGTGAGGAAATTGATGCAGCTGGATATGAGAGAAAAAAAAAACATACACCACACCAAAAAAAACCCAAATCCCAAAAACATTTCAATAAGAAATGTCTCAATTCTCTTCCAGAGGAACTACAGAGGCCCTAGCTCTGATGGAGTCTGAGGAAGGAGTCATGTACACAACTGATGTCTCTTTTCATCATGTGCTAGTCACAGGGTAACACATCTTTCCACCCAGCCAACAGAAATACTTTAATTAAGTAAAACAGGATTACAAAACACCAGGCTACCTAACTGCCCTGGTTTAGAGAGCTGCAGAAATCAAGCTCTCAGTTCATTAAATTATAGCTTATATAGATACCCACTATTACATCCCTCACAGCCAAACATCAAAAACAGATCCACCAGCAACATGTTCGCACTCTGTCAAGTTCTCCCATGTCTCAGAAGTCTTGAGGAATACAGAGACTCTGTGAGAGATTTTGCATTGTGTTGGTTCTCTCACAAGGTGTTTCTTGACCTTAGCATGAGGTGAGGGTTGAAGTTGGTGGGCTAATGAGGAGAAAAAATAGAATAGTCTGTAGAAACCTCTACTTTGTGCTAGTCTTAATTATTTGGAGGCAGATATCACAGCTGTCCTTGGAGGTGGAACTGGGATAAAGTATTTTGGGAAAGACACTGCTGTTCCTCTTTGGAAAGCACAGTGGAAAAAGCTTTGAGCCATCTATGTCCCAGTGGAGGAATAATCGGTGATGTGGAAGGCTGAATAGATGGTACTGAAATGAAGAAAGCAACCAGCGAGCAGAGCAGGCTCTTCTTCCAGAGCCTCAAATCTGCAGTAGTGCTGTGGCCTGGAGGAGCAGCATTTTCTCTCCATCTGAATCCCAAGCCTTTGGCAAGCTCACTCTGCCTGGGAGCTTGGGAAAAACAAATCTTGTGTAACCTTCAGCAGCAATTATGCAGAGGTCTCTGCAAGAATGAAAATTTCCTCACACATAAGGAAAGAGCTTGGAAAACTGGGTAATACTCCCACCCACTGACACTCCCCACTTGTGAACTGTATCACTGGCTTTCATCCCTCTGAAAAACAAAGTTGATTTGACTACTACTGCTATGTTCCTAACGACTTATTTTTTGGATATATGGCAGCTGCATTAAAGGGGAAAAAAAGCCCACACAGGTGGTGGCTTGGTTCACTGTGGTTGGCACAGAGATGGGTACAGTGTCTCTGGCAGGGCAGCTTGTTTTGGAGAAGGCAGGATTCTGTTCATGGTTATACCATCATGACACGCTTCTCCCAGTGGTATTGCCTGCTCTGGGAGTCCAGAGTCCCTGCAGACCCAGTGCAGCTGATGTATTCTCTGCTGCTGCATTTGCCTTCCAGGAAGTTGCAGTATTGGCACAGCTGGTCTCTGCAGTGGACCTAAGCAAGCAATACTCTGGAGACAAAACGAAGTCAGGAATGCACGTGACAGGATGAGCAGAAGCCACAGGGGACACAGACTCTAGATTTGCTGAATTGTCAGGAGGCTGGTGTCTAAATCCAACTCTGGTCAGAAATGAAGGGAATTTAGAGGTTGGTTTGGTTAAGGGCTGATACTCTACTGATCGTGAACATACAGTGAACAACTGGGCACACCAGAAGTCTCTGTAGAGCAGAAGGCAGTCTGGAGTTGCAGATGTGTGAATATGCCACCAAAGGGCCAGCACCCACCAGGCTGTCTGCTCCCAGTCCACAGTGGAACCACAAGTGACTTTTGCAACAGCCTATCTGGTAATGCACTGACCCACTTCATGCCACGGCAATATTAAATTTTCTTATGGGTGTGCCTGGGTGTGTGGTCTCTGAAGGGCTGTCTCCTGCTGCTCCCAGGCTAGCCCATCGCCTGTATGAGGGACAAATACACAAGATTATGCATGATATTGTGCTGAGCAAGACTCTGTGGGCACATGCATAGAAGCATAGAATGGTTTGGTTTGGAAGGGATTTTAAAGATCATCTAGTTCCAAACACCCTGCTATAAGCAGGTACACCTTCCTCTAGACCAGGTTGCTCAGAATCCCATCCAACCTGGCCTCAAACACCTCCAGGGATGGGACATCCACAACTTCTGTGGGAAACCTGTTCCAATGTCTCACAGTGCAACCCTCACAGTAAAGAATTTTTTCCTAATATCAAAACCTATCCATTTCCAATTTAACGCCATTACCTCTTGTCTTGTCTCTAGTGGTATAAAAGTTGTAAATTTTCTCTGGCATAATTATAACCTTTTTGTTTACGACTTGTGATTTGTTTTCTTACAGTGTTTTTCACACACTGTATCTAATCACCACTGAGATTTTAGCAGAGCTCTAGGGGACCATGTCACTTTCTTTCTCCCACATGCATGTGTGTTTTCTTGGGCTGCATTAAATAAGATGTTTTGCACTCACTATATTTTGCAACAAGCCAGTATAACAGAGTTGCAACTTCTGAACAGTGCTGAATTGAAAATACAGGGAAAAGAATGAACTTAGACCCTTATTTGCAAAAAAATGAATTTAATAATATACATTATTCAGTCACTGATTAAAATACTTATTTCTAATTATTAAATCATTAATAATTTAAATACTTTTAATATCTTTAATTAAATCCACTGTGCTGAATAATACCAAATTCATTAAGATGAAAGTGATAGGTTGGGATGAAAAGAGTTATCTTAAAAAGCAGTTCACTTCATTCAGTGCATGGTGCCAACAGGTTTCCTCTTGAAACCTGCTCATGATATGTTTCACAGCCACTGGGAAGTTACAGTGCTGGTATGTCACCGCCAAGTATTTCCTTCCTTCCTAGTGTTGGGATCGCTGCACAGCCTAAGATTTTGCCATTAGGTTGAAGCAAAACTCGAAAACCTAATGATTACTCAACACCATGTAGGACTTTTCTCTGAAGCAAAGGGGTTTTAGCTGTCATTTTCCTACAAACCTGAACTCAAATACTTCCCCTTTTATTATTCCATAATAGTACGTATTCCTTCTCCTGATCCTAATCTATCATACACCATTGATCTTACCCATATTTGAGCAGATGTTGTGATCCACTCCAGAGGTGGCTGCATTTCAGTAACTGAGTAAGGTGGTCCCACTGCATCATTTTGCAAAGTTTGTAGAATTATTTAATGGAAACATTTTATTTAAATGTAAAATATTTCACTATTATCATCATGATCATCATCATTATTATTACAGTCATTATCATCAACTGCTAGGGATGAATACTAAGAATTTTTCTACCCACATTAGGAGTAGAAAGAAGCACACAGGAATACAGCAGAGGTAATTGTCTACCTATTGCTTAATGTGAATGAATTCATAGTTTACTATCAGCTTTGTATTTTTTTCCTTAGCTCAGGTAGTAGTACATGTAATGAAAACAGTTCAGAGGTATTTGTCTGAATTCAGTAAACAAGTTGTTTTAAATAGATTTAACATGGATTTTACATTATGTCTTAATTTTCCTGGCAGACTTTACTATTCCTTTGTAGGACATCATTACACTGGCTCTGTGAAGCCCTCAAAAAATATTTTACAGGTGCATCTCACCTGTTGTTCATTGTGATGAAATTCTTGCCATTAAGAGAATGGCTGTAAAATGTTCTACGTGGAAGTGCATTACCTTGTTATCTAAACATAGTGCATACAATTTATTCCTAATAATATCTGTTAGTCATTATAAACATAGTCTATTCTCCAACAGTGGGGAAAAGTTTGTCCTTTGTACTTTTGAAGCATGCTGGCCACTGGCAGAAAAATATTTGGAGTTTCCCAAATACAAATCCCAGGATTTAAGAGGATTCAGAACCAGTGCAGGTTTTACCCATCACAATGCTCTACCACTGATGTATGCCATTTCTCAGTCTCTGATCCTTAATTGGGTGTCCAGGGTCCATAAACAGCACATGGAGCTGCCGGAGGGTGGAGCATACTTGATGACAGGACGCGGAGATGTGAAAGTCAGGAGTCTGTCTGAAATCCCATGCCCTTCCCCACTTTGGAATGGCTTTTTAATAGGCTTTTTAATTTCAATGCCATCAAGAAGACTTGTCCATTTCCCCCACCATCTGAATGCTCTCTTGATGGTAGTAGGTGCCAGCTCAGTCAAAAGTGGAGCACCTGTTGGATCTCTTAATCATGGTCCTGGTGAAAATTACATTTCCTTTTCTATGAGAAGGGATGAGAAAATCCTCACAATGACTTCCAGGGAGATGAAATCTGATTAGAGTATATCACAAGAGGAATATGTTCTTCTGGGGGTCCTGGTCAGTGAAAAGTTGAAAGTGAGTCGGCAGTGCCCTGGCAGCCAGGAGGGCCAACCCTGTCCTGGGGGGCATCACGCACAACATCGCCAGCTGGGTAAGGGAAGGGATTGTCCTGCTCTGCTCTGCTCTGCTCTGCTCTGCTCTGCTCTGCTCTGCACTGGGGTGGCCTCGCCTCGAGTCCTGAGTGCCACAATATAAAAAAGCTAAGAAACTATTAGAGAGTGTCCAAAGGAGGGCAACAAGGATGGTGAAGGGTCTTGAGGGGAAGCTGTGTGAGGAGTGGCTGAGGTCACTTGGTCTGTTCAGCCTGGAGAAGAGGAGACTGAGGGGAGACCTCATTGCAGTCTGCAATTTCCTCATGAGGGGAAGAGGAGGAGCAGACTCTGATCAGCAGACACTGATCAGCTCAGTGGCAGGACCTGAAGGAATGGCCTCAATTTGTGTCAGGGGAGGTTTAGGCTGGATATCAGGAAAAAGTTCTTCACTCGGAGGGTAGTTGGGTGCTGGAACAGGCTCCCCAGGGAAGTGATCATAGCACCAAGCCTGAGAGAGTTCAAAAATTCTTTGGACAATGCTGTCGAGCACATGGTGTGACTCTTGGAGATGGTCCTGTGCAAAGCCAGGAGTTGAACTCAATGATTGTTGTGGGTCACTCTCAGCTCGGGATACTCTGTGGTTCTGTGAGCTCTGACTGGGCATAGTGAGGCACTGAGCTGCATCTCTCCTATCCCATTCAAATACTGCAGTAACTTAGACCAGGGGAGGACTCCAGCAGCCATATTTCAAAAGCAACCAATAGCTGTCATTGTGTTTTATGAAAAATCCAATTTCAGAGCTCTGTGGTAGGAATTTTTTTGAGTGTTCAAACCAGCTCTGGGGGAAGAAAACAGAGGAGCATATTTTTGTGTCTGAACTAAGGTGGTGCCTGAACTGGATGCTGGGCAACTTGACCTTTTTAACACCAAAGAGCTCTTGAGTATGAGCCACATTCAAGATGCCTTGGAAGCTTTTATACTGGCAGCTGAGCTCAGAGTTTGGAAATCTCCTGAAGCAGACAGCAGAATCTCTTTTTTGGATGTAAGCACATGAAGTCCAACTCTGCCAGGTTTTAAGCACCTAAGTCCTCTTCTGAGTATAAAGCCATGACAGATATTTGCACACCCTTCCATCTGAACTCCAAGATTTGATTCTTGTTGCACAACACAGGAAACTTTTAAACCTTAATTTATTCTTAATGTATATTGAAGACTGTGCTAGTTTTGGCTGGGGTAGAGTTAATTTTCTTCACAGTGGCTGGTATGGGACTATGTTTTGGATTTGTGCTGAACACAGGGCTGACCATATAGAGGTGTTTTTGTTATTGCTGAGCAGGTCTAGCACAGAGCCAAGGCCTTTTCTGCTTTTTGTACTGCCATGATGGTGAGGAAGTTGGGCGCGCATGGGAGGTTGGAAGGAGACACGGCCAGGACAGGTGACCCCAACTGACCAAAGGGATACTCCAGACCATGTAGCATCATGCTCAGTACATAAAGTAGAGGGAAGAAGGAGGAAGAGGAGATATTTGGATTGATGGCATTTGTCTTCCCAAGTAACTATTATGTGTGATGGGGCCCTGCTCTCCTGGAGATGCCTGAATACCTGCCTGCCCATGGGAAGCAGTGAATTAATTCCTTGCTTTACTTTACTTGTGTTCATGGCTTTTGCCTTCCCTGTTAAACTGTCTTGATCTCAACCCATGGGTTTTCTACCTTTTGTCCTTGGATTGTCTCCCTGATCCTGCTGGTGGGGGAGTGAGCCAGCAGCTGTGTGGGACTTGGCTGCTGGCTGGGGTTAGACCACAATAAATAGCATTTTCATCCTGAGTTTTCCTTTCACCATTTCTTGCTAAACTAGCATACAGCAGACATGAAAACGCAAGAGGGGTTTCTATAACAACACTGTGAAATAATAAATTCCACAAAGCAACTCTGGAGTCTACAAATGATGTAAATGTTTTTTTCATTTAATTACTATCCACATTTGTGTCCAGCTTCAGAATAATACAGCTGCAAAACTAATTAATTAATATAGGAATGCAGTTTAATAACAGCGCAAGGGTTCTGTGTTCACCGGTTGGTTATGGGCACTAGCTAGCATGCTGATAACAGGTTGTTGCCATTGTTGCCACCTCATTAGAAAATTAGCATTTAATTAACTTAGGAAGATATGGAACAATATTGGTATGGGAAATATTTGTACACATTGTCTATTGGAATTAAAAGCTCCCATCCAGCAAAAAGCACAGCAGCCTCTACAGCTGGTGGCTGTTGGCCCACAGAAACTAAACAGACTCGCTGGTCTGTGCAGCTGCAGCCGCTGCCTTTGATTTGGAGAGGAAAGGGAAGCTGTGAGACTGTTATCCAAGGCACCAGCTGAAAGGAGTGATCCAGCCGTGACGTCAGTGCTTGCCTTGCAGGCACTGTAGCAAGTCCCCAAAAGTATTAATGTGTGACAATGTGGGCTCCGAAGTGTCGAGCAAAGGTTTCAAAGGAAAGATGGCTCTGCTTCAAACTGGGCTTGATGCAGCCTCCCCTGAAGCCAGTGGGAGTATTTCCACTGACTTCACTGGGCTTTGCATGGCCCCACTGGGCTTTCCTGGCCCTAAAGCATCAGTGCTGATTTGAGCCAGGTGCAGGGAGACGCAGGTCAAGCTGCTCAAAGGTTAACCACTGCTGGTTTGGAGGGGCAGAGGGTGGGGAAGAGAAGGGGACAGCCAGAAAGGGAATGGACTGCTCAAAGGCAGCTGGATTTTCTTGCGGTTGCTTTGTTCCTGTTAACACTGGCTGAATCGTCTGAGGTTTTGTATGTTCTTGTGGATGAAAAGATCCTCTTTAAACTTCAATGTTGAAAAATAGCCTTAAACCTCCTGCTGTCAAACATAAAACAGAAAAAAAAGCTCCTGGTTCCTGGAATGAATTATTTTTCTGACCAGACTCTTCTATGTAGTTTGATGCAAAACCAGAGGAACAGTCAGATGACACTGAGCCTTGCTCCTGTGGGGTGAGGAATTCACACCTACGTGTGCCAGCTCTGCCATGGGCATCTGTGGGGGATTCCTCGAGGCGGGGGTAAATGTTTATATCACCTCTGTCATCCCTCGGGCTCAGGAGCACGTAGTGCAAACCCTCTGCACGTGTTCAATGTTGCACATGCAAAGCCATGGAGTCATGCCAGCATCCCACAAGTTTCTCCCACTGACGTCCCCTCAGCTGCAGCTGCAGCAGCAGGATCTGTCCTAACCCCAGGCTGAACCAGCGCCCTGCAGCAGCCAGCCTGCCTCAGCTGCTCTGGCAGCCCTGCTCCAGCGTCTCCAGGTGCTTCTGACAGAGATGTCACTGCCCTTGCCAGCAAAAACTGAGCTCCCAGCTCTTCATTTGCCCTTCCCCCGTGCTGCCAAGCAGATTGCCGCCTGCCAGGAGCGCTGCAGCTGGACATCAGGGTCTCATTGAACAGGACGGGTGGGCTGTGTTATGTAAGGCTGCCTCCCCCGGGGGATCTCACTCCTGTCAGTGCAATGAGCTGACAGGTAGGGACCGACAACACCCATCAATCACACCCTTAAGAGCCTGAAATGCTGCCATTCCTCTTGTGGAGAGCAGCAGCCAAGCCGACAGGCTGCGTGGGGCTGTCAGTGAGGCAAATGTCCTCGCTGACAGAGCTGCTCCTGAGAGGATCTCCCACAGTCGTTCGTAGTTATCCCAAGCAACTCTCCCCTATTCTTCCTCCTGGCGTGAGGTGAACAGATGCCAGAGCTGGAGGGATTAAGAATAATTGTGTTGTGATTGGCGCAGATGCTTTTTAAGGCAGACACTGAGGTACGTGACACTGCTCTGCGCTGTGTGTCAGGCCGTGAGGGAGGCAGATAAAATGCAGTGGTATTCCTCCAGCCAAGGACAGGCAGACCTAGCACCGCTGGGGGTGAGGGGTGCATGCCTACACTACACGCCTTTAATTGGTGCCAGCAGTTAAAGGCTCTTCGTGCCTGTAAAGCAAGGGATGTATATGAGCCTAAGTACTGAAGCTTCACCCTTTCTTTGAGGGGAAAATTATTTGGGCTTGAGAACTGCACCAACATTTTATCACCCCAAAATCATCTGGCCCATTCACAGTAAGATCAATGCTGAAGGTCAAAGGTGCAGGTAATGTAGCTCAAAGTCTTTTCACTGCCCAGCAGCAATGGTCAAATATGTGAAGGGAGGGAAAAATAAATTAGGAAGCACCGCAGAAAGCAGCAAACAAACAAAACATCTCATTAAAATCTCATTCTTTGTAGGTTGTATTTTTTCCCACCACCAATTCAGAAGGACTGCTTCTGCCTTACAAGGAATCCCACAGGCTTATTGTACAGAACACAAGTTGGGCCCTCATGGACAAGTGACCATTGCTCTGTGTGTGGCTCTGTGGGAAGGCAGAAGGACAGATTCCCATCTAGCAGGACCTGATGAGCCACTCTATGGCACAGACTGACGTGGGCTGGGGCCTTCAGAAGAAAATACCACATAGTCATACACTTCTACTCTGGCCTTTCCATTTACATTTTCCTCTGCTTACACATTGCTCTCGCTGCCAGTAATTTATCTTTGATGAGATTTGGACCACCTACTTTGGCACTAAAATTCAAGAATATTATTTAAAAACCTACAGACTACTGTAATTTAAGCCTAGAGGCATCCACATTCATTTTAGTAGATCCCAGAGTTCCCAGGAGCAAATGCCTCCTATTCTTGGAAATATTTGGGCATTTAAAGGAGTACAGATTGGAACACAGAGCCATCATCTTGTCACATCCCTGTTCCATATACTCCATTCCCCACAGTCTGAATACCTGTGGGACACATCCACATAAGCAAGCCATGCCAGGCCAGAACGGAGTTGTGCCTCCCACAGTTGTCCAAGATGCTCCTTCAGCATGTTTCTCCCCAGCAAGGTTCATGCTTCAGCCCACCTGCCATCACCAGCCAAGGTCTGGTGACAATCTGGGACACTTTGTCCATCTCTGCTCTCCTTTATCTAACAGCCACCTCGGCCATCCCTGGGTGCAGATGTGCTGTAGCCAAATCCTTACAGCACATGCAGTCCCTGCTCTCAGAAAATGTAGGGAGCGTTATGCTGCTGAACACTGACGAAATTTCAGGTGGTGCTAAATCTCCCCACTACACACTACCTACATTCTGGCATTTCACTAATTTGAATTGCTGATCTCTTTAAAATGTAAATTGCTGATCTATTTAAAAGGCTACAGCAGGAGCACAGTTTACATGGAGATCCAGCTGGGATGGAGGGTCAACATTCAAGTTCAGTGTTTTCTTTCTAAACAACTTGGCTGCTAGAACAACACCTCGAGGATTTGAATTTAGTAGATCAAATTTTCTTCACAGTACATTCCCACTGACACCACTTAGGTCAATGGACCAGCTTGTGAACTCAGTTAAATCAGCATGTATTGGGAGTAACATTACAGAGAGTAGTGGAACTATTCCAGATTTAAATTGGTGATAATGAGACCAAAATTTGGTCCAATGTACTTACAGAGATCTGAGAGCAAAGCATTCATTTCGATCCTCAAGTAAAATATACCATCCTGCAGACTTTTTAAAATCCTTGAAAACAAGTCTCTGTGTAACAAGAAGCATAAACAGAGTAAACACAGAGAGAATAAAAGATTAAAAGTTATCCGCTAGCTTATACCAGAACTAGTAAAACCTGGGAATGTTCCTGGGTAGATGCAAAAAAACAAACAAAAAAATCCATTAAGCTACATTAGTTTTCAAATTATGAGCTTGCAAAGTAAATGTTCTAGTTTAACACAATATTTTGAGATGAGAACTATAATTCAAGGCTCCACCCTTGCAACAACTAGGTAAGCTACTTTTGATAGTGGCACCAGCATCCCATTTATTTTATCCATGTTTTATTAATCATCACCCATATGATTCTTTGTACTTCTGGACTTTAGACTTCTGGCTAAATACCTGCCAATTCCTTTCCTTTCACTCTTCTCACCTTAGCTGCTTTGTGATTTCCCAGCTTTTCCAGTGATTATTTCAGAAAGTGATTTTTTTTTTCCACTTTATGCATGAAAATTTTATTTTTGATTAGTTCAAGTCCTTAAATGCTTGTTCAGAGAAGAGACCTCCCCTTTTTTGCTTATTGGAAACATCCATATTCTTCCTGTTTGGACAATGAAAGTGATAACTAGCACTCTGACAGCTGAGCTCCCAGAGTTAATACATACGTGATGCAGTTGTAGAAACCAATATGCCATTCAAAATACAAGTATGAACTGGAGAACAATCATAAGAACTCCAGCTCCTCCAGCATTACTGGAGATGAAAGACCCTCTCTATTTGAGCAGAGGAGCAGAAATCTCTACATATTGCTTTCCACCAAATCTGTCACTTTTTCCAGGTGTGCAAAATGATAGTCTGGAAGGATGGGACAAAAACAAAAACAAATAAAAAAACCCAGAAAACAAACAAACAAAAAAAAATGAAAAAAAAAAAAAAACCCACCAAAAAAACCAACCAAACACCAAAAAAAACCCCCCAAAAACCCACAAACAAACAAAAACACCCAAAACAAAAAACAACAAAAACCAAACCCCCAAAACCAAAACAAACAAACAAATAAAAAACCCGAAAAACAAACAAAAACAAACAAAACAACCAGCAGGAAAGATTTTCTGTGATACGAAAAACAGAAAGAGGGAGATACAGCAAACATATATATCTAAGCTCTCCTGTCTCTTTCCTTTCAAATTAAATGAGAACACAAAAGTGGGTGGGAGGAGAGAGAGATTAGGGCAGGGGAATAGGGGAAAGCTGAAGAAAGGTTTTAATTCCTTTAATTCAGGGATCCCTCTGAAGGAGGATGTTTTTTATCCTTCTATTCTGGAAGTCCTATTTCTTGGGACTTGCCTTTTAAAATTTTTTTTTCTCCTTTCTTTCACAGTTATATCTACATGAACTGGAATGCAATATAGCAGAATGTATACACACATGGGGGAGGATCAGCTGTGTAAACCACTACAGTTTCTATGGGAGCTGTGCTGATTTACATGACAGGAGGATCGCACCTTTGTACCTGGTATTTAAACTGAA
The DNA here is from genome assembly GCA_013390045.1 of Picathartes gymnocephalus. Classification (NCBI taxonomy): domain Eukaryota; kingdom Metazoa; phylum Chordata; class Aves; order Passeriformes; family Picathartidae; genus Picathartes; species Picathartes gymnocephalus. Next base: position 25,149 of record WEKY01059049.1, read on the forward strand.
ATAGCAAACTAGTGGTGGCCTAATTTGCACAAGGTTTGCATTTCTGTTTTAGCCAGTTTCTGATATGGACTAGGGGGAAAAAGCAGAGATCTTTATTATCATCTCTAATAAAAATCTGAGCTCCAAACTTGATAGTATGTGACTGTGCATAAAATTAACTAGATGTGTCAGTTAGCAGATCTGGCGGAAGTTGTGCCTGATTATATTCTGCATGCATATTTGTTTTCAGTCATATTTACAGGGGTGCCTCTATCCTGATGCTTCAGTTAACTGTTACTTTGAGGAAATAAACAGAGGTGAGGGTCCAGTCACCTTCAGCTGTTGGAAGTTAATAAGGTGTTAATGAAACATTGGCAAATAGCAGCAGTTTAGCACTTGGTTGACACTTGATTTTTAAAAGAGACAGAGTGTAAATAAGCTGTGTTTGCAGTGAAAATTAGAAGAAGTGGGAGGTGGGGGAACAAATAACACTCTCACAGCTTATTAGTTTTAAGCAGGAAACACTCGATAGACCACATCAGGGAGAGTAACTCTGATGCTGCAATCACTGACAGCAAACAATGCCCTGAGGCAAAGGGGTCTGTTTTTATACAGGCCTTTTTAAGACGCTCTCCTAAAATGAGACCAGCCAATGGACATAACGAGTGCAAGAGGGCTCTTGACACTGCTGCCTCTGACCTCTGGAAGTGCTCTGTGGGAGCATCTGGCCCGTTTCAGACCACAAAGCCTATGAACCCTGGTGGTTGTTTATGAGGGATGGGCAATCTTTTTCTGCAGGACACTTAAGGCTGTCAAGGAACATGAACTCTGTTACTCCTGCTGCAGTAAGGACAACAAACTACACCTTGAGAAACGGTAGCACTCTGAAGATTTATTTACTACTGTGTGCTGTAGCAGGGTTGTGGGAGTGATTGTCGGGATTCAGGGAGCAATTCAGGCTTGATATATATTAGGCAACTCTACATAAGATAGTACAGCATCATCCTGAGCGAACCTTGCCTTTTTTGCACGTCTCACAATATGTGAGTGTGTACAGGAGATGGTACAGCCAAGCTTTCTTTACCTGGTATCTTGCTCGTAGCTCTGAAGAAAGAGGAGGATAGTGATGAACCAGGAGCTTCCCTGGTGTGGAAGTAGAATTAAACAATGGTAGCTTAGCAGGCTAGCATTTCAGTTGCTAATGATGTGGGAAGATCATTAGCAACTTTGTTTCAGAATGGCTTCTTTGAATAGGGGCTATTGTCATGGACACCTAGCACAGATCTAGACTCAGTAGGAATTATGAATATTTGTAACTGGTGCACTGAGAATTTTCCGTTTATGCAATATAATCAGAAAGATTTTGTGATAAATGTTCTACAACAGAAGAGTTAATGCCAAGGCCATTCAAAAATAGAGATATCCTGGGGACATCACTTTTTCTGCATAGTCACAAAGGCATTGTTTGTTTTTGCAGGTGAGTAGTGTGTGAGTGGTGTTTTCTTGCCAGGCTGGAGAGATTGGTGGGTTCTGGCAGATTATCAGCCACATCTAGAATTACTTGAGCAGTGTGGAGTTCTTATAGTCAGAAGCTGGAGCTACTTGATATATCTTTTCCCTCGTTCTCACATTCATTCACAGCAGTCCTTACTATAATGTACCTTACCAGCATAAGGTAGCTCCTTTGGCACACATACTGTATAATAATCTCTTACAGTGCATTACAATTGCAAATTTGAGCTACCTTTAATTTAAAATGTAAAAATTTCATTTTCCTGAGGTAAGCATTGTCAGAGGAAGAAACCTGTGGGTGTAATATACCCATGGGTATTCGCAATTCTGAAGTGTTGAATAAATGAAAAGCACAAAGCCTATGTTTTTGCGTAGGGTAAATAATGCCATACATAAATATTGAAGTATTGAACATAAAACACTCTATGCAGAAACATAGACTTTGTTTGCTTGGTTCTCCCTGATGTGTTAGAAAAGCTTTAACCCAAGGGGGACTGTAAGTGCAGTCTTTAAAATTAATTTGGGTGTCGCACGTTGTCTGCAAATTTTTGTGTTGAATTACTGTCTTATTTTAGTTTGAGGCAATATATTGTTTTGTTTATGAAGACAACAGTGTAGCAGTCATCTTTTTGGAATCAACACACTGTGAGATAAACATCTTGCAATATTTTTGCAAGAATCTGCAAATCCATGCTTCCCAAATGAGGCAGAATCTCAAATTTTTTAATGTGCTTCCCAGTAGCATTGGAGTTTGGCCACAGTCAGAATTGGGATGTTGGGCAAGGCACAGGGGGTGTCTCATGTTGACTCTGAAGCAGTTTGGGTACCTGGCTGTTCAATCACTGAGGACTTGAGGTCAGGATTTCCCTTGACAGAGTGGCAAAGAACATCCAGAGTCCTTTCTCTGCCTTTGTAGTAAATGGCCAATTTCCTAGGATAATCCATTTTTTCACTAGCGGCTATTATGAGGACATGAGACACCAGGAGGTGCACTTTGACCTCTCCTGTTCTCTTCTGTCATACAGAGTATTTGAAGCTTCTGGCCTTTTGTACCAAAGGTCCAGTTTTGTTGTAGGATGTCACAGCTCCTTTTGTAAGGGGCACAGAGCATAATTCCTATGATGTTTTTGTCACAACAGTGTATTTGTTTTAATGACAACTAAGTCACCTTTAGCAAAAGCAATTGACCCTTGGTGATAGATTGACTTCCTTGCCATCAGAGCATGGAACATTTGTTTTGATATTAATGCAATACCAGTACTGCTACTTTAAGTATTTTTCTCTTACTGTGTATCCAAAGTTTTTAAATGGAAAACCCTCATGTTCAATAGATACAATATAGAATCTGAGTGAAAAATTTCTTGCCAATGGAACTTTCATCCTTTTTCTCCTTGTTTAGCATTTAAAATATAGAATATAAGGTCTGTTTTCTTCAGATCCAGGTCAGTGCAGCAGAAGATTGTGTAACCACTTATAAAAAGAATCATTTGAGGCTATGAAACAAGAAGAGAGAGAAGGTGAAGCAAAAATGCTATCATTTATGGTGTAGCAAAAAAGTAAAGAGGGGACTGAGGTAAATAGAAGGAAAGAAAACCTAATATTACTTGAATAAAATTATTTCCTCTGGAACATTTTCCAAGCAAAACAAAAAGTAATAAGGGATTAAGACCTGAGGAAGAACTGCTCTGTGATTTTGCTGTGAGTTGCTCTTTGCTCATAGGATTGAAAGTCTGAAAATTACCCATTTGGATTAGTCAGGAGCTAAAAAACTCCTGCACAGACTTCTGCTTGATTGCAGATCTTGGGGAAGATTATTGCAGGTGTACCTTTTCCTCAATCCATCAAGACTTTCCTAGGCTAGGCTAGAAGTTCAGGGCAGTGTTCAGTCTGATATCAAGACATGCATACTTGGGTACCTAAATGCAAGTGTCCTAATCTAAACCAAGTCTAAACCATCTGACCCTCCATAGCTATCCCAAACTAATGTTTAACTTCCATTTATGCTCATTGAACATCCAACCGGTGGTCAGGATTTCAAACTAAGTGGGAACAAAATTCCTGGATATGCCCAGGTGGCTAATTTCTATTGGGGACACATAAGAAAATTTCATTGAGATGACTTCTACCTCTAGCCTTTGAAATTAACTGTTCAGCTATTCTAGATTCCTGTCAGTCCTTCAGCATCCTGGAAAAACACGTTGTCCTGTATTGGCATACACCTTGGTCATGCCACAAGGACACTGGTGTTTTATAGACAGGTCTTATGGGCAGGATGGCACATGCTCCTGGGGACACATTGCAGCCTGTGAGCAACAGTGTGCTGGACATGCCAGAATTTCAGCCTCTGCTCTGGGCACCTCTGCAGGAACTTACGGCCTCAACTCATGGAATTACCACTAGTTTGCTTGCAGTGTGCAGTGAAGAGTGGTTGTTTCCTATGCTTTGATCAGGATTTTATTTAGCAGTGTCTAGAATTTACTGCTTATTTTGCTGCACTTCCAACACTATCTGTGAAATTAGCTTTTGGGCACTCTTGGTGTTCGTTAGCTGTTTTTTCCCCTGTTAGCTGTGGCACATGGAGCACAAATATAGCTTGCATTCATTAAGGCTACTACCCTCTTTGGGTAACTTGTCTGGGGCTCATAAATATCTTACACAAGCCCAGGCCCCCCATGCATAAATCACCATCGCAAATGAGAGGAAGGAAGGCAGGTTTGGACAAATGGGACAACTTCCTGAACTAGCAGTGATGCAAAGGATGTTGAGACCTTTCTCCCATATGTAATAATACCTTGTGGTTTCTCTTACTGTGGCTAGTTTGAAGTTTACACAGGTGATTTTCTGATTGATACCTGTAAGGGTGCTCTGATGCCAAGCACCTGGACCACTAAAGTTGGAAGCTCTGTTTAACTGCATTCTCCATGTCCAGATCAATAGTCATTCTGTTATGAAGCAACAAGCATGACCATGCACAAAGGGTTGAGACCTTTTTAATTAGGTGCTGCCATGATGATTATTTTCCTGACATACAAAAAAGGAAAATTAACCTATGTGTAGTTTGCCTCCAAGCACTCTTCAAGGATTTCATTTAATTTGTTACTGATACAGAAAGAGGACTAATCTCTTAGTAGATATTTATCTGGAGAGAAGGAGGTGGTAAATAGTTACCTATGCCTGTGAAGTGCAGGTGTTCATTAAGTGTACGCTGACATAAATATCTTCCTTTTTTTCTTTCGTCGCTTCTGTTTGTTTGCTCTCTGCTGTTTTATTCAGGAGCAGCCAAGTGTTACCCAGCAGGGATATTCACCTGTGGTCACTGGGGTAGACATGTCATAAATGTTCCTGGAAGCTCATTAAAATTTCTCTAACTCACAAGCAACCTTTGTTTGCTTTTGAGCATTCTCTGAAGAAACTCTGTGGCCAACATTTTTCTTACATCAAAATATGACTCCCTTCTTTTACATGGACTTGTCTTTTAAATCACTTCAAAAAAACTGGCTGTGCTCTTTCGTCGAAGTGAGACTTAAAATTCCATTTGTAATTACAGCAAGACCAAACTTCCTTTATAGGCTAGAACTAGAGACTTAAAAGAAATTCAATAAAAAACAAGCAAAACAAAAAAGCCCCCACAACCAAGAGCCAAAACTTCAGAAATCATTAAACTTTAGTCTGCAGTTTGCATTACTAACTTTTTTTTATTCAAAAACAGGTAAGATAACACCCCCTTTTTACTCTTTCATATTTTTCTCATTTTGACTGTGTTTTTCTGGGGCAAATATTTTACAGTTATACCTCCTAAATTAGTGGGAAGCATTGCAGCAAAAGCAGGTTCAAGTCAAAAGGATCTTGAATATGGAGTCACATTCCAAAATAGTTGCACTTTGCATTTTTTCTGACCTGTTTCTAGGACGTAGTTTCACAGTTTCTGACTCTTCAAATATTCTACTTCCAAATTTCAATAGCCTTCATTATGGTTGCAACCATTTACAGTAAGCTTTAGCACGTGGAGTTGCAGCTACCTTGGCGGTTTCTGAGTTGAAAGCAGCTATTAATATGGCAATGACTTTACCTGTTATCTTCTTTGTAAATTAGAATCAAGGCACTGACCTCATGCACTTAGACTGAGAATTAGATATGAGTTTGAAACATACAGAAACCCCAGACTTTTATTGCCTTTCTCTTTCATTAGAACTATAATTCCCATATTTCTATGCAATTTCAAGCATATCTTAGGATTTCTGATAGATGCATGAAGCTATACAAAAAATAATTTAATTTGTTAATAAAAAAAGTTATTATATAATAAAATATTGTTTTCCTGGTTTGTTAGGATTGCTGTCATGTGTGATACAGTAATAAAATCTGAATAGTTAAAACAGAAAACTCAAAGTGTTTCTCTGCCGTATTCAAGTTTGTAGAAAGGTGTTATTAAGGGATTGAATGCCATTAATTTTAAAGCTTTTTGGCACTTGGTCAAAAGAGAATAATGATCATTTTGTTTAAATGCATATGGTTGTGTCTATATTTCACCAAAAAACAGCAGTAAAGAGAAGAATTGAAACAGTAGGCATCAAAACTCATTTGTGACCAATTCTGAGAGAAGTTTCTTGAGCTGGCTCTGAAAGGCAAGCAAAGAAGACCACACAGACCAAGAGGGTGTCAGCAGTTAAGGTCTGGGCATGATGAACTTGAATCAAACACAACTTGAAGAATGGATTCTGCAAGGCCTGGGGACCCAATGTGGTCTGGTGGACTTTGCCCTTCCAGCCAGAGAACCCTCAGCAATGATGTCAGTGTAAATCAGCTACAGATGCAGAAGGATTGTCCAAAGTGTGCCCATGCTCAAGCCATCACACAGCACACAAGGAATAGAGCATATCTGCCAGGGTGACACTGCTTTTCTGTCTAGAATAGGCAACTTCTCTAGCCATGCCTAATTGATAATGAAAAGTTTGGTCAGCAAACATATATTGGAAAAGAATATTTGTCATTTAGATATTCAAATAATTATTATTCAGCATATGTTATATTCTGGTGGGGAATAATGGGCTGGGGTGTTTGGTATGAATGCATAAACCATTCAGAAACTGTTTGAAAATAATTAAGGAAATAAGATTCCTAGTGTATATAAAGTGGACTTTTAATTATAATAGAAAAGAAATTCTTCAGAAATAATTTGTGAGATAACGTATTTCTCAAGTATGTTTGGCAGGGTTTCAAGTAATGTATCAGATAGTGATCACATATTCTGTGAATGGATTGCAACTAACCCAACACATTATACAGGCCCAGCTACTGAAGCCCAGCTCCCCTGCAAATTTAATGGCGTTCTGGGAAGGTATTGGAAAATTTCAATCTGAAATCAGGTACTTGTGTGTGCAAGATTTTCTGAAATTGAATCAGAAGTGGAGAAGTGTACTGTTTGCTCTGACCCACAATATCCCGAAAGCATGTTGATAGGATGGTCTTTGCTGGGAATATGAGAAGGACTTACTCCCCTTTGCAGGAAAGGGGTGGCTGCACAGTACAGTATCTGCTCTGTTAAGTCCACATTTGATCTGGATCAAAACGAGTATGTGAGCATTTCTGATAAATTAGCCAAACCATGCACTAAGGTTTAGACCTCACGTTTTAATGTCATTCCTTGTCAGGACAAAGGCATTAAGGCTGTCAGAAAGTCTTGTCAGAACTTTTGCATGAATTTGTAACGGGGAAGTGAAAGCTGGATTAGCTCTTTTTATCAAACGACTACTTCAGTTTTTGCCCCATCAGAATTTATAGGAAGAGGTTTGTGCATGTTCTGTTTAGTCAGCTTTGATCTGGTGGAAAAGCTCATGCTGACCAGTGCTTATGCTTGTGAGGAAAGCTGGTGCTGCTGTTTTCTTAGAGTGTCAGGAATTGGAGAATAACTGCAAGGGAAGATTGTCTTAGGTTTAGCTTCCTCTTTGTTCATTTGCAGGGATATGACACTCTACCAGCAAACTCGCAGGAGACAGCTGCAAGTGTCTGAAGACCTTATGCGATCTGGAGGCGAGCTGTTGGCAGTTCCTGGGATGAAAAAACAAGGAGGTTCAGTGGTTCTGACATCATCCAGGGAAGAAATACTTAATTTCCTGAGTTCCAAAACATGTTGCAGTGCATATTTTGGTGTTTCATATGATAACATGAGTGTAGCGAAGCTGCAGCTAATCCTTTTTTGTCTGGGCCTTCTACTGAGCACAGGAAGCCCAAGCTTGCTGTCTGTTCATTTACCACTAATACTGTAGTAACACCTCCAGAGAAGATAGGAGAAATTCAGAAAATGCCACTTTAGATTATAAGCTGCTGATTAAGTTTTTTTCTCAGGAAGATGAAGGTGAAAAGAAGATACCTTGGATTTGAGCAGCTGTTCATGTGGCTGTGAGAGGGCACAAGGCTGTGTACCATAGCTGGTTGGATATCACAGTTGCATGCCCACCACCTGGAAGGCTAATTATTAGAGAAACATAGAATAGCTGAGGTTTCAAGGTGGCTCTGGAGATTATCTAGTCCACCCTTCCCGCACTCCAGTTTTGGGAATCTTCCTAAAGAACAGGGAGTGAGTCCCACTTAGCTTTATGCTTTTGAAACCTCTAAACCTTGACAATATGACCTTTGCATATAATACCTTGAAAGTAATTATAATAAAATCTCCCTCTTGAAATACATGTAATTCTTTATAATTCTCTGTCTTGGCTTAGAAACTAGTGTAATATTTGCAGTTGTGGTAAACTGCCCTTTGCAAATGATTTCTCCTCTTCAACTGTGAATCTCAGGCTGTATACAAAGCCAAGGGTATAGCCCACAGTTTGCGTTAAGTAGCATTTGATTAGGTGGTAATAACATTAATTGGCACCCAGAATCATTTGGCTGTGGGTGATCCAAAGGGATAATGTACTAGAGCTTGTAACATTCTAAGTCAAAATGCTCCCTTAGCCTGAGGAAAGATGCAGGTGCTTGGGATAAAAGAGTGTTTTGTAAATGAAGGACTTGAACGCTGTGATTCCACTTCATTACTCCTCTCCTGATGCTTAATGTAAAATGATTACTTTATTGCCACCTCTCTTCTGTGATTTGAATGTATTAGAAAATGAAACAGCAAACTTAAAAGATAAAATATGTCCCAAGTTATTTTTTTGAAAAAGAAATTCAAAGCAAAGAAGCAAAAAGGACATTGAATAACTAAAAAAATAATTTAGAAATATTCCAGATTCAAGCCAGAGTATCTATTACTAATAGATACCATTATAAATGATCAGTCCTTGATTATCTTGCTTGCTTTTGTAACAGTGAACCGCTCAAAACAATCGCCTTTCCTGAAAGACTGTTTCAGCGTGTGGATTAGGAATCTTCATGGAGATAGAATATATGTATGCAGCTGGCAAAGCAAGTGTTTTAGTGAATGGTAATTGTTCCCCAATTCCCACAAATCCTTTCATAAACCATAGGCCTCATTCTTTTTTCAGTGTTCTTTCTTATATTTCATTAACAGCTGAATTATACTTGATATAATCAGGATTTAGGCTTTAGCAATATAAAAGCATTGCCAACTGAAGGAGTGTGAGTGTTCCAGTAATTTTGCACTCTTTGGAAAAAGAAAAAGCATGAGCAAAAAATTATGGCAGCCTCTAAAATTTTTCTACACTATATATGGTCATATAGAATATTGGCATAAAATTAACATTGTTGTGAAATTGCAGGCAAGCATTTCATGTCCTATTACCTTATCTGAAAACTTTCTTTCCTGTATTTTTCAAGGCCCAGGACCATGTCTGGGAGAGATGCTCTGCTATCAGTGCATGTGCAATAACAGAGCCAGAGCAACCGTGGCAAGACCAGGGTAGTCTTGTGCAAGTGGAGAGCTCAGCACAGGTGGTGGCTGTGTCTGGCTTCAGGGAGAGCCTGGCATGGGCTGGTCAGGCAGTGGAGAGGGGGTCAGGCTGTGGTGCCTTTGATATGCTCGTGCAGGAGTTTGGTCTGCAAAACACATTCCTCTTCTTAAACATGTGCGCTGTATTTGTTTGTGGTCTAAATTATTCTCCTGGATTATTCTGAGCGAGGTTTTGGCATCCTCAGTTGCATCCCAGAATAAGATTGGTTTTCTTTATTTTTAAATAACAGGAAAGAAGAAGCATAATAGAGAAGAACAAGCAAGTAATGAAGACACATGGGGTGGGTAAAGCTGTGCAAGGAATAAAACAGCATTTAGTTACGTAGATCAGTATTTCTCAAATTTTGCTATCGGAGTATCCGTGGGGTTCTATGGGCAGATCATTCGTCTAAAACACTGAAGAGAAATGTGTAGTGTAAACACAACAAAGATCTGATTCTTTTCTTAAAGACTATTGTGCAGTTTACATAGCTTGTGATTCCCAAACAAAGACTGGTTTTGTCAGAGAGGGAACAATGTGCATTGCTGCAGGCATGAGAAAGGAGAGCTGCATTTGGAAAGTATTACAATTATAATGGGAGTAGATTACGAAGCAGATAATTAATGGTAGGGATACAGGATCTTCCCTTCCCACTGGGATTCATTCTCACTCTGCTGGTGTAACTTATAGCCCTGAGGAACACTCTTTTTAGTTTCAAGACTCTCTTTTCTAATCTCTAGGTCTTTTGGTGTTTTATTGCCTTGGTCACAAAGGTTCAAGGAGGTCACTCCAGAAGATATTCTCTGCAAGGGATTAAAGTGACTCAGAGGAACAAAGTAATTTGGAAGTTTTTGCAGAAGCCTTCTTCTACCTTTAAACTAAAAAAATCTCTTCCACTCCTACAAGACCACTTCTGAAGTGTTTTGCTCTTCTGATTTATATAATTCTTCCTTCAGGAAGATCAGAAAAGAGTATGTAAACCTAAATTGACTTCATAGTTCTATCTAAACTATGGAAATGGTATATTAAAAAATGTACATGCTTGGGATGATGAATCAGTTAATGATATTATTACTTATTAATATAGCATTGCTCTTTTCAATTACATTAAATAATATAATTTTCTCCCCCAAAGTATCTTTTGTTATAAAAAAATAAGATTTTGGATGAAGAAAACTAATTGACAGAGGATGATGCTTCAACTATTTTTTAAGTCATTTCAGTATAATAGGGTAGATCTGTGTGTAAGATTTATTCCTGACAAACTTGGAATAGATATTGAACATAGTTATTTACAAAGACTTAAGAAAGCAACACAAACATTACAAGCAATGAAATAATTTTTAAATTTTGGATTGTTGACTGGTCAATTATATAAGCAATAAGAAGCATAGGTTACTATATTCTTTAGATTATCTGATACAGATTGTTTTTCACTTAGTGTCTGGCCTGTAAATAGAAATCTTCCAATTTGCATGCTAAGCACATATATAAGAACAAGAGAAGACTTGTAAGTGGAACACAGTATCACCTTGAAGTCTTCGAAGTTATTCAGAGTCATCAAAACAGTAACTCAAAGTATCATCAAAGCAGTAAGCAGCATAGCCTCCATATAGCAAAATATAAATAATTAGCAGAGAACCATCTGTAATGCTTTATGAACAAGTGTGTTCTGGGTATTGATCTATTAACGCACACATATATTAATGTAGTCAGTGTGTTGGGATATGTCACGCTGTACATACTGCTAGAAAAGAGGAAAACTATTTTTAAAGCTTTTCTTTTTCCTGCGTACTCTAGCATTTCTGCATTTTTGTCTTACATAATATTAAATTTAAACGTCACTGATTATAGTCGTGTGAAAATAACTGAGTCTTTCAGTAGGCCAATTGGTATGGCCTACTGATAACGGTAAAAAAAGGCTTTTATCTGGCCACCCAGCCCCTTGTGGTCTAGCAAGAGTCCATATCGTCTATTCAATTAATGTATTTCAGTGCAGAGTAAAAAAAGAAAATTGGGCAAGTTTTATAATTGCTGAGGTTGCTGGAAGAAAAGGTATATATATTCATGAAGTGGGCCCTGTACTTTGATGTTTTGCATAATATAAACCCTACAACCTGACCGAAAGACAGCCCTGCTTAGAGAAAAATGCTGACTATATTGTTTAACAGGAAAATGGAAAATATTATTGATTTTATAGTAAAATTATATATGCAGACTTATTTAAGATTGAATAATGTTTAATTCATAGCTGATTCTATTTATTTCGGAGAAGGTTTTGTGAAGTTCAGTATTGCTGAAAAAATAATATTTCTACTGTCATATGGTAAGGTTGAATAGTGTAGAAATACGTAAGTAATATCTTAATATGCATAAAATTTGTTGTTTATGAATAGCATATAGATATAGTTTCACTAGCAATTCTAACAGATTTTTTTTTAAAAAAAGCAATATCACTGTAAAATTTTGCATTTCAAATTCCTTTAACCTAAACCCTATGGGGTATTTTTTCATGAAAATGAAAAAAAATGTAACAGACATTTAGGAGAGAGTACCTCCCATACCAGTGTTTCTCTGGATGAAGGTGAGGAAAGAGGACAGAGAAGCAGGAAGAGAAACAGGTATAGGTATCCTCATGTCATATATAGGAAAATTACATGGAAGAGAAATTGGCTGGCACAAAGTTATTCAGGGAAACTTCAACACAACCAAGAAGCAAGTCACTTGTCTGGTCCCAAGTCCTATTACAGGTTATTAACCACAAGACTGGTTTTCCTTCTTCAGTTGCAAATAATTAATAGCATTGTGAAATTATAATTTCACTCAGCCTTGTTTCCTGTTGTGCTGGCTGGTGGTTTTCAGTGTAACTGGTATCTTCCCTCTTATTTTTCATTAATTGGTTGGCATTTGATTAGCCACCAGCCCCTCAAACCACAGGGAGTTTTGTATTTGAGCAAGCTGAGGTGAGAATTGAGTCCAATATAAGTCATTAGAGTGCAGCTGAGCTGGAGATTCAAGGTGTTAAGTACTTACTGAAGACTGTTCTTATAAATCAGGTCAATGTGTATATATACAACTGTGCAATTTGAATTAACACGCTTCTGCATGTGCTGTATTTTAATAGAGCTGAACAAAGGAGATACAGTAAGGAACTGAGAAACTTGGGGAAAGCCTAAGCTGTCTTAATGCCAGTGGGACAAAAATACCGCCTTATTTACCTACAGTGTAATCGGCCCATTTTTTTTTTAATTTCATGTTTGTCTACCCTGAATGTGAAAATAGAGAAGTGAGGTAATATGGGACATTTGTTTTGTTGCTGTGCTTTTGCTTCTGTTTGCAACTATCATCCTGTTTTTCTCCCTCAGCTAATATTGAGTTGAGGACACCTTATAAGAAAAGAAGTTCTACAGATGTCTGCTCCATTCCCTAAGGAAAGGTTTTTGCTTTTGTTTTTGTTTTCTCTATATATGGTCGAGCAAAGGGCTGCAGTTCTCTTCTGGCTAGTGTTGAAAAGGGCTTCTTATAGTCTGTCTCCTTTTATGTTTTGTACCCTCTGCAGTGCCCTTTTACTGCCTGAATATTTACCGCATGGCAGAGGAACACAGATCCCATAAATGTGAAACAGAGTTTACAACGTTTTGGAATCAAAATACTTTAGCACTAAAGCTTCCTGTTTTTCTAGCATTTTAGGAAGGGTCCATAAATTTGTAAAGGAAGTCATTAGCTTAAATGTCATATGAACTCTGCTTGTCATGCAAATTTAGAAACTGACTTACATGCTGAAAATGTTATCAATTGAGCTAGAGTATTATGTAATACTTGAAGTAACTGCTCACCCTGCATTATTCAAAAGCATATATTTTTTATAGAAAAACAAATTGAGCTCAAGTTTGTTTTTTTGTTAAATTTAAAATGGGGAGGGAACTAACAACTAATCAGTCAGAGCTTGCGAAAATTATTTGTGACTAGAAAAGTTAAGGGAAAGAAAAAAAAGACAAGGGGTGAGAGTTAAAAATTGTATTGTGCAGATTTGTTGTGCTTTATTTTGAAGGAAACTTGTCTAAATATGGTATAAATGTGGTAGCTCAGTAATAAATGAGGAGCAGGAGAATAGGTAAATTCATAGAGTCTTCTGTATTTTATTTAAGTGGATGCTGTAATGTAGTAATAGAAATGTGTTACCTACATATCCTGTTGTAATGAACATTGCTTCATTATACTGCTGCAGTGAATGTTTCTCATTTCCAAGAACATAAGAAGGTATCTTACTGTGGGGAAAAAAAAAATATTCATTAAACTGCAAGTTGCCAGCATGCCATTCTTGACAAACACACACACACACATATGCATACATATGTATAGAGAGCATAAAATAATTTAAATATTCCTGAACCCATGCATACAATTTCATTTTTGTAATATTCATTTCATCTGTTGTAGAGCAATGCTGTTTAATTTGAATGAGGCTGTGAATTTTGCAAAATGAGCTGGTAATAGCATTTTACTTAAACTTATGGCATCTCTGTTCATATTGTATGGTTCAGGAATGGCTTCTTTATAATTAAAGTGTCAAAAAACCACATTTGAATCAAGAATGATGAAATTCATTCAGGATGATTTGCTAAAGAATAATAACTTTAAACTTTCTACCTTTAAACAGAATCGTTTAGGCTCTCTCATCGGCTGTCCAGGGTTTCCTTATTTCCTTTTCTAGCTACCCTTGGAAATTAACTGGTCTCTTACAAGTCTTTCTTTATTTTCATATGCTCTGCATATTATACACATTTTATGGATTATTGGAGGCTGTTGTACCAATGATTTACACGAACATTGGTAAATATTTTTTAAAACTTCACTAAGTAGATAAGAAGAGGCAACATATTGCACCCCCAGTACAGAGAGAATAATCAGTGAAAGTCCAGATTTTTTGCAGAAATGTGGAGACTTCCAGGAATCCAAACTGATAAATGTGAATTTGTCGGCATGTTGAACTTGACTCCACAATATTTGGCTTATTAGTTCACTGCTGAGCACAGGATGGTACCTCTGGCCTTGATTCAGCAGTCTTTAAATAAATAGATAAGTGCTCTGCTGAATCAGGGCCAGACTAATGCAGTGTCAGTATAGGGCATTTTGGGTGAAAGAAAATGTTGACCACAGGGGGCAGATTTCTTCTTCCTTGCAGGGGAACAAATCTGAAATAAATATACAGAAACATTAGCAGGAAAGAAGATGGACTGAAAAGTTTTACCTAAAATTAACTTTAGGTTGTATGTTCAGAGCAACGGTGCTTGTTCTGCGAGATGGAAAAGATACGCTTGATCTTCACTATTATTTTTTTAATTACTCACTGGGGTTGTATATAATAAGGGTGGGATTTGCTGCACCTTAATGGCTATCTGAAAACTGTCTGGTCTGAGCTTCTATATGTGGAGAGAGACAGCATCTCTCTAGGAGCTGATTTATTCTGTTGTAAGGTACGTGTGGTTAATTACCCCCAGAGATGCTGCTGCATGGAAGGAAACTGCTGGACTCTAATCAGACAGAAGTTAGGTGAGATAAAGAAGATGCTACCTGACTAAATAGAAAAAAAGTTTATTATACAGGTGTCTGTCTTGTCTCTTGCCCAGCAGAATTAAGACATGAAAAAAAGGGAAGAAATTAGGCTTACAATCTACCCCTGTGCCTGTGTGAAGCAGGTGTCTGAATGTGAGCCAAATAGCCAGCCCTTAGATCCAGCTTAATTTCTGGAGAATGGCTGCTGTGGCACAAGCTCCCAGTGTTCCTCACATTGACCTAGTTTTCAGTTATCTAGTGACTCTGTGCTAATGTGACCCAGTATTTCTCTGCAGTTCCCTGTCTGGTGCATTTAGATTTTTCCCTTTTTGTTTATCATTGGTGTCTATACTCACCAGGCACCTAATCCTGCAAAGTGTTAAGTCCCACATGGGAGGCAGGGGCTGTTCCCTTTCTTGTCTAGCAGGAGTCAGGCTGCCCCATTTCTCCCAAGATTAGACTGGATAGGAGACAGGTAAGCATAAACAGCATTGTAGCTGGTTCTAGGACTGTACCCCAGCAAAGGTCAAGCATAATGGTGCCGTGAAAATAAAGCATTTTGAGTCATTTATTCCTTTAAAAAGGTTTGTATCATCCATGCAGCTGCAAAGCCATAATGCTTTCATTACAAGTCACATCTGTGCTGAATTAAAACAGGAGCCTTTTCCAGCCAAGGAGTATTTGTCAGCTTGAAAGTTTTTCTCTTAGCTCCTGAAGCTTTTTTCCAAAATCCAAGTACTAAGACAGAGAGCAGACCTTGTCACGAGCTGGTACCGAGGTTTAAGTACATTCCTGCTCTGTTATTCACCGTCTGGCTCCAATTTAGAGGTACATCTCCCTTGTGTTCACTTTATTAACCTACATATGACTGGCTTTTTGTTTAATGTGGAAATGAAAAAATAGACGCTGGGCCCAAGAAAAGTAGTCTGAAAACATATTTTTCCAGATTTTCTGTTCCTTGTGGCACATTAACCACTTGCATGAATGTTTGGTGGACAAAGTATATTTTTAAAGACTTTTTTGAGAGTAGGCATTTTTAACTTTATGTGAAAAGATTTAAGCAATCACATAATCTTAGTCCTCTCATCTCCCCTACCTTTTTGAGCCCATTTACCACTTTCTACCAAAACTGACTTCAAAGATAGGAATGTACCAAATCAATGAAAATTTACCAAGTTGATAGAAGAGGATAGCCAAAATTAATTCCTCAACTGAGAGTGTGTCTGCAGCATGAGCCCAGCAGCTGTGTGCTGTGTAGCTGGACCAGTGGAGGAACAGATGTGTTTTCCTCAACACACTGCTGGATGCTTGTTCCACAAAAACCACCACACAAGCTACTACTGATTTGTCCATCTGATGGGTATGAGACCTGAAAAGTGGGAGGACTTGAAGGAGGAACTGAAGGTGTTGTGGGAAGATCTGTGGTGCATGTGAATGTAAGTGTGGGTTGCTGCAAAGTGATGTTTAGGAGCAGAGGCTTTGCTGGTTCCGCAGTTCATAGGCCAGATGACTTAGAAGAAGGGTAGAAACCTTCAAAGTTTGTCTTATTTTCAGTCTGATCACTTTAGTTAGTGAAGGACAACAAGCAGCTGTCTGTACAACAACTGTAAGCAGAGAGCCCAATTAAGTCGGGTTTCTAAAGAACAGCAAATTATTGGTTTACTGAAATTTTCTTTGTAAATGCAAGAGCAGCAAAGCTTTGAGAAGTAACTAGGAAGAAAAAGATGGGCATGTCTTTACCAAAACAAGTGATAGCAAATAGTGCAATGGGACAAGAAAAGTAATCTACCTTTGATGCAACTGTGCTGTCCAGGAACCTCTGGTATTATCCAGGATTCCTCATGCTGATTTTTGTATGACTGAGAAGAAAAATGCCCTACCCTCAAGGATCTTTATCTAATTTTTCTGGGTAAAATAAACAAACCTCTACAATTAGTTAGGCTTTTGATGCCTAACATACATAATATATTTGTATAAATCAACTATTTATCTACACATGTGTATACATAAAAAATTTGAGTGTGTCTTTGTCCTTTAAAAAAGGTCAGTAAGCAAAGAGATCAGATTTTATTTTAGAAACAATAGCATTTCAACTATATTTTTCCTTTCTCAATCTGACACCCCACATTGCTGATGTCAATGTCTTCCCCAGTCACAGAATTATGCTCATATTTTTCCCAGTAAGGACTGTCATCTCAGAGGAAAAGTTGTACCAAGGTTTCCTCCAGGTTTTTGGCTGAGCTGCTTCACAAGGGAAATATTTTGTTTGAAGAAGATATTTGGATGTAATACAAACAGTGTGAGGAGCTTCCCTCTCTGCAGAGGAGAAGGGGAAACCACCTTCAATTCTTTTTTCATGAGACGTGGCAAATTTTCAGGATGTGTTTAACAGTGCTGTGCTGAATCTCATATCCTGGGGAGAAGTTCTGGCTCTCTGGAAGCTCCCATCAGCGTTCCTGACAGCTCCTGTGAAGTCGAGCAGAGGCAGGACTCCCAGGAGCAGGGAGGAGCTCATTTATTCCTCGGTACTCTGGAGTGGGGTTTGTGGGGGGGTTTCCTCTAGAGCCTGCATCATGCCAGGTCTCTGAGCTCACGCAGCTGCAGCTCACCCTTCCTCTCTGTTGTGGAATAGCTAACTTGTTTCCATTGCATATTTTTATAGAAATAAATTTAATGAAACTAACTCTGGAAGGTAACCTTTGACTTAGGCGTTCCCTCAGGGTTGATTGCTTTACCTCCTTCTGAAACTATTTAAAAGGAGAAGAGGATGGAGGTAAATGTGAGGGAAAGCAGTATTTTTCTAAGCAAAACAAAGGGTATTGAAAAATAAAAGTTGATAAAAAGCCACCTCTGTCACAGTCCAAGCTGGCTTTGCAATGATGCAATTTCCTTCACCCTGTAAGGTTTTACTGCTCCATATCTCTTGGGAGCAGAGGAGGAGATGGGCAGCCTGTGCCGGTGTTTCTTCCAATAGATATTCTTGGAGTGGTGGTGGCAATCAATACTGGAGCACACTTTGATATTTCTGGGTTCCAGTAATTGAGAGTTTCTGAATTTAACTGTCAGGGGCAAACATAAAAGAGGACGAAAGGATTTCATTATTGCGAAGTGGCAATATTGTTCAGATTCCATTCTCTGGAGGTTGATTGGGCTCTTGTTCTTCGTTCCTTGCAAATTAAAGGAAAGAGGCTTTCAACAGAATTCCCCACTACACAGATTTTGCCAGCTAAGAATAGGCATCTATAAAATTAGAGAGAAGAAACGTAAGTTAAACATTGATGTCCGTAAACTCATAGCAGTGGAAATTTGTATGCTGAAAAGCTGTTAATTCAGTGTTTGTTTTATCTTACTGTTTATTGGCTCATTCTAATTTTCAATAAATTTAGCCTTTAGAGCCTCTGAACCCAGGAAGAAGTCATTATTTGTTTAACAATAAAATAGTTTTCTTTATGTCCATCTTTCTCCTTGTGCCTCTTACCACACAGGAGGGGTGGGGTGGTGGGGCGGGGTTGTCCCTGTAACCACCCCTTCACTGAAGAGGA
>WEKY01059049.1:48358-171980 GCA_013390045.1 Picathartes gymnocephalus
ATTAGGTGAGTTGCTGCTCTCTCCAGTGACTAGTGCTAATTAACTCTGGCTTCATCTGCACTGTGAAAATGAGCACTTTTAAAATGGTTGTGAAATAATCTTGTGACTCAACTATATTTATGAAGTGTATTTCCATTCTTAACCCAAGAAACTATCCAGTAGTTTGAACATTTTACAGATCACACGAGTTAAAGGAAAAAATTCAGGTGTGTACATTTACTTCTGCTTACTAGAAAACATCAATATCCTGTTCCATGGACCAGGAAGATCAAATTACTCCAGATTGTTTAGGGGTTTTACTTTGTCTTCTCTTATCTGTATCTTTAAGCCTGTCCAAGACAGCAACCTTTGCTCTGGATGGGCTTTTCCACTGAGGCTCCCTGCAAGTCTAATTCTGGCACTAACCAAAACTGCCTCATCTGCCTCCAAGAACATTTCTTTCTCTTTCATCCTCATCCATGCCTACACACAGAGGTCAGTAAAGCTTTGGCATCCATGTAAGTTAGGTTCCTGAGGGCATTTGCATACTTCTGTATTTTGGGTAAAGAAGCTGTTTCAGTCATTACCTGTTTGCCCAAGTATGCTTCTTGCTTCCACCCAAATATCTGAAGATCAGCTCAGTGGCTACCTAAGTCAACCTTAACAATGCTTAAAACTAATTCAAATGGTATATTACTTTTAACTCTGTTCATTGGCAGGTAAAACCATTATTGATGCTTATAAAAGTATATTTAAATCTTTTTAGATGTCTAATTTCTGTGCATAATATCTATAGGTCAGAGTTTGGAAAATGGTTGTCATCTGGTGCCCATCCAATGTAACTATGTTAGTTCAGCACAGGTAAAAAACCCTCTAATGGTGAAGGGAAAAAAAAGAAACAGTCAAATTAATGCAAGGTGGCCTACTACAGAGTGTATAATGCTTATGTGAACTGGCTTGCATGCCATATTTAGATAGAAGCAAACCACTAGCAATGAGCAATCTGTGGTGAACATCCCAATATATATATGGAAAAGGTGAGCTCTGGCAGATTACATCATCCCCAGGGAGTCAGAGGGATTTCAGGGCACAAGTTAAATGAGCAGGAGGAAAGTTTGGTACTTTGGCTGATCATACTTTCTATACTTTCCTGCGCCTGATTGTCCAAATACATTATTCACACAAGGCTGTAGCATGGTAATCAGTGCATGTTTCAGAGAATGCACTCTGAACTCATTGTCTCAGGTAACTAAAAATGTCATTTCACTCTGCCTGCATATACTGATTAGTTATTCTCAACAAGTTCTATTACAAATAGCACTGCTGTCGTGATTGCCAAATAAACATATCCTAAGGTATCCTCAGGCTTTAGCCTGTTAATTCAAGACCTGGCCCGGTTCAGATGTGATAGATACAACATGGATGCACAGACATCTAATACGTATATTCAATTAAATCAAATGTGTATCAGTGGATGGTGACATACACCAGACCTATGAACTACACTGCTGTGTGTGCTTCTCAGTCCTTTGAGATGCTGTAGTGGTACTCCTCAGTGATTTTAAACCTTTAGAACACAAGGGAGACAAATGCTCTCTTGCAATAAGTACTGTTGGTTTGCTAACTGCTACTTCTTGTGCTAAATTTTTGGTATTTTTGTATAGCCTGTATAGAGTGAGTAGCCGTGTTCTGTCTCATTCAAAACAAAAGCCAGAAAATATTACACTGTTGCCCTACACTACTTGTGTTATCTTGGGTTGCTATGGCATTGCCACACATAATACAGCATAATGGCAACAGAAAGAAAAAAAGCATTCTGGCCTGTGAGAGTGTTGATGTAAATAGATAATGAAGCTTTCTGTTGTATACTGTGATAATAGCAAAGTAATGGAAACAGAGCTTTATGCGATAGCAGTTTTGATTTATTTACTGGGATTTATATAAGGCATTCTTCATGATTCTCTCCTCCTGCACAAATAATTGCATATAAATTCCTCATGCCAAGATATCAGAGCCACCATCTAATGCAAGGTCTTTTTCACTTGTCCAAACCATTTAGCCACTGAATAGGACAAACCTTCTTTACCTGCAACATTCTTTGTGATCCCAAACCTTTTGGGATGCTGGCTTTTGGACCATGTTTTTTAGTCATGCAAGGGGATAATTTCTTTTGAGATCTTTGCATAGGCTGTTTGCATGTCTTTTCATGTGAAAACTGCTGGTGGGCAACCTAGAAGTCCCATGCCTTGTGGTGGACTTGCTGCAGCAGTATGACACTAGGAGAGAGATACTTCCTGTTGGTACTCAAGTTTGGGTCAATGTGAAAATAATTTTAGCCCCACCAGACAGCCAGCAACACAGTCACACAGCCAGCGAATGTCAGTTGCAGCATCAACCACAAACTGAAGGCTCCGTGGATGACATGAACATGCTGAGAGACAGATGCACTTTTTTCCTGCAGTATGTTGAGAACTGACCTGATTCTCTGGGCTCAGAAATACAGGAGCAATACCACAAGTCCTCCTTTCTGACTTCTGGCAGCTCTGCATCTGTCGCCTCTCTCTGCTACCCACAAGTCAGTGACATGCAGACTGATTCCTGTAAGCCTCCCATAGCATGAAAGAACCTGAGTTATACTTCAAGGTTACCTTTGAGAGTTCAGAATTGCAACGTGGACAACTTTGCTGAAGGCTATAGGGCACGGTATAGATGGAGTTCTGTGTTAAGGGATCTGTAAGGTTAAAACTATATATTGGAGTAGAAACCATCTAAGTTTGCCGTCAGCTGAAGTCAGAGGGGCTTGACAGCATGTTAAGTCTCCACAGGGAGTAAAAAGGTTGAAATAATTTGAATTGGGAGCCCTCCCCCTCCCTAACCAGCTACAATCTTAAGTAGTTTAAGGCTCAATAGAGCAATAGGAGTGCCTTCCATTGGCCTCCAAAACAAACTGTAAAGTGGTGCAACCTGAGAAGCTCTGCTGCGAGTATATTCCCTGGCTGCTGCAGTAAATGACTGTATGGGTATTCTGGTCCCAGAAAGGGAGTTTTAAATTCACTAAGAGTCTTCCCCACACCCACACCACCAAAAATTTGTGAGTGTTAAAGTCAAATGAGACGAGAAGAAAATTTACAACCCACTCCCACCCCTTTTCTAAAATTATTTTTTCCCTAAACATTGGCTTCTACACTCATTTTGACCACTGGACTGAAAATACACTATTTGATAAATTCTGTTCAACCGCAATGAGAAAGTGTCATATCAACCATCTTGTGAATGGGGCTCCAGGAGCTCTCTGATACTTTTTATTTCTTCGTTTGTGTCTGTTGCATATGGTCAAGGTCTTTACAGAAACAATTTATATGTTAGACTTAGAAAAGAAACTGGTGCTTTAAGATGTCTTCTTGATTCATTCAACATAAGTCATCCAAAAAAAAAGCTTGCTCAGGAGCATGGTACAAAAAGGGAGAAAAAGAAGGCTATAGCTGGTGATAAAAATATCCAGGAGCCAAAGCTCTTAGAAATATCTGTCTGGACTTTGGCAGTGCTCTGGAACTCTCTCAGGAGCTCTGAACATTGTAGATACCTCTGATCTCCCGTAGCGCAAAGGAGAAAACTGTATGAGTTCACTAGGAGCTATAATGAGTTTTAGTCTGTCACATTTTGGGAGTCTTTAGATAGATAACCTAATTAAAAAAATGCAGGTAGTAGAAGAAATTAGCAAGGATTGTCCCTTTTAAGGTTTAAAATGTTAATATATATATATGTTTTCAGCCTCCATAAGCAGTCCTTATATTATGCATGTTAATATGTACCTTTGAGTGATATTAAAAATAGAATCCTGGTCATATGACAAACTAGTTGCTATAGTAACTACATTTTTGCTGTAGAACAGCAAAGTAATAATGTGTAAAATGTGTAAATTATCAATGTGCAAGAGCAACTGATGTGTCTTCGCTCTGCTACTCTGTTTTAAAATGAATCTTTCTATGAATATACATATCTCATTCATGTATTCTCATGACATTCCTGTAGCTGGCTCCATCTCTTCTGTTGGCCACCCTCCTGTGCTTAAGTGAGATGTGACATTTCAGCCAAAAGAGAAAGAAGCAGGAGAAACACAGATAATGGACTTGATCCTAAAGAAAAAGGCTTATACTGATTTCAGTAGACTTTGCCTTGGGCCTTATGCAAACAAAGGTGATTTATGAGGGATAGCACAAAAAGGCAGAGTTCATTCATGTTTGTGTGCCTGTTACCACATTCTCCTGTGGAAACTTGAAGAGATGTTGCACTTGACGTTGGGAAGAGGTAGAATCAAGCACTAACATGCTGGAGATTCCCATAGCAGGCTGAGCATATCTCAGTGAATGTGGAACCAATTTTTGAAAGCTTGTCTTCCTTCACCCCAGATTCCAAGCTTCTAGATTTACAGGCATGTCAGATGTTGTTTTGCCATTTAAATTTCTTGGGATAGATAAGATAAGTGTTACTAAAATTTAAGAGTGGGTGAAACACTTGGAATGAAGTCCTGGCTTAGGTGAAATCAATAGCAAAACTCTCATTGACAGTATTTCACCTTTCCTGCTTAGTGTCACACTGAAGAGGGCAGTGACCTACTGCCCTGCAGGAGATTGTAACCCCCCAAAATGCAGCAGAGATATTTATTTTGGACTCCAGAGAGAGGAGCAGTGTTTCTAGCAGTGCTGGCTACAGATCAGATGTATTCCCATCCAGGGGGAATTATACCAGTTAACCAGTAAATCTTTTGGATCACTCACTTTAATTATACTAGGTGGCTGTGATACTTTATTTTATTGGGCTTTCTAGTTTTGCTGTAGTCCACATTTTAAAGAGAGTTGGTTGAACCTGAAGTCATTCTAATTTTAAGGTTTCAAGGCACTGTGTTTTTCTTTTTGCAACCACAGCGTAGATGTAATTATAATCTGCCTCGTAACAGCACCTGCCTGAGCGGAACAGTTAGTTATTTACTAACACTCCAGGAGGGACTCCAGATTGAAGGAGATCAGCTGTGTCTCTGAGCTCATGGGTAGCCCAGTACTAAAATATGACTCAAGATTTACTGTGGCTGAGCTTCATGACACAGCCCACCCTCTGTTCTGTATTGCAAAGCAAAGGCTTTTTCAAATTCGTTCAAATGAGACAAACCCCATTTTGTATGCAAATACATGTTCCAAAATAGAAAGCGTTAGTTTAAAGTCAGAATTTATTTTTCATCTTAAGTCATCAGCAGGAACTTCTACCTTTCCCTTGGAACTTTTGACAAGCAGAGCTACTGTCTTTAATTTTGCTGTAAAGTTATATTTTGTGACTCCAACCAAGAATACTTGTTTTGTAGCTTTTTGGAACAAAGCTTTTTATAAAGTAGTGTTCTGAAATCTACATATGGAAACCAACAGATTTTCTATCAGATTTGTATTTGTGAAATACTGTTTTTAATAATTTTATGTGACCGCAAACTAACATTTTTCCTGTTTCTGGTATCATTGTTGCAGTATCAGCTATCATTTAGTGTCAGATTTTTATATCTATAGCAACAAATTGTGAAATGACAATTTTGCTGGAGATCTCTTTTCTTTGGAGCAGAAAATTTCAACTTTTGGCATATATCAGACCTTGTTAGTTGGAGATGATGTTTTGGTACCTCCATCTCTGTTCCTGCTCTTATGAACTTGGTGCTTGCATGGACTCTCATAATGCACTGCAGAGGTAGCAGGAACTGAGGTGGCCCAGGCTCCAGAAAGAGCATGGGACCTTATCCTGTATGTGATAATATGCTATAAAACTTAATTAACTCCAGTGTTAATCTTACTAGGGTATTCCTATGCTATCCTACAATATATTCTTGCTTTTTTATCAGTAGTGTGGTGGAGACAAATGTAGTGATAGAGAATCCAGCCCAGACAAATGAATGGCAGCATGATGTCTCTGACTGCTGTACTTTAAATGTTTTCCACAGAGAAAACCACTGAATAGTTTTCCTTAAAAATGCCTCGGGGTAGGTAGAGGGTTTGTGTTCAAATATTCACCTGGAAGGCTTTTCCTTTGAAACTGGAGATTTCTAGGTGGAGATCCACAGTTTTTTAAACAAAGGAAAATCCTTCTTTTTCTCTTTAGTTTGTTTTTTTGGGTTTTTTTTTCCAAACAACCACACAATTTTATGACAACTAGTGTAAGGAAAATATGCATCAATTGTCCACAGAGCAAATATTTTATTATTATTTGTGGTAAGAAATAGTTAGGAAAGGTAAGTTCTTCAAAATGGCAATCAGGTTCATTATTATTCATATTCCCACAATATTGTAATTTTCTCAGACTTCTTTTCCACTAACAATAAACAATTCAGTAGTACATTACTTTGCCTTTTTTAAGCAGTATGGTAAAGTTTGCTATATGTCTTCCTTGATATTGAAGTTATAGCTCTTATTAGTGAGTCACCTTTAACTTGGTGAGTCATCTTGTGGAGTCAGAATGGAGTAATTTAAACCTGTTCTCCTTCCAGTAGTACGATCATTGGGGAAGGCTGTGAAATAAAGCTCATAATTAGGAACTGCTCAGGAGCTGCACTGACAAAATAATTTTGCCAGCAAACAATTAATTGACTTTCAAGTTGTGAAGGTATGAAGTGGTTTGTTCAGGAGAAATTTCTTGGATTCAGTCTGGGGTTTCTGAGCAAAAGAAAGACCTTGTTAGATGCTCTGAATTAGGTTCCTTCCCTTCTGCACTTGTGATCCCTTTGTATGAGGGATCTCGATTTTGCTCAGTGGTTAGGGTATTGTTTGTCAATCCCTGGACTATTACAAGTTCATCAGGATTTTTCTTTTCTTCTCCTTTACCATTTCTTCCTCAAAACCACTGATTTTAAGCTATTCATGCCAACATGGAAGTGAGGAGATGCCAATGGAGAAGATTTTTCTAAGATTGGAAGAGGAGTCCAAACCTTTTGTTTTGATCCCAAGGTTCAATCAGCTGCATCAGCTTTGCAGGTATGAGGCACTATTTTTCAAACGGGGAGTAGAAAGCTCACAGATGCACACATTTTGTCATAAAACCCTTCACATGTAGCTTACATATGGTAGCTTAAGTTATGCAAAGCTTTAGAAATCTATAGGAATATTCAGGGAATAGTTCACAACTCAATGGCGATAAAGACAGCAGAATCTAGCATTCAATTTGCCAAATATTCTGAACAGAAGCCAGAAGTCCATTTACATATAAATATATAATTTATAATGTGGAAATGCTTCAAGGCCTTGAATGCAAATGCTTTGGATTTTTCTGGGGAAAAAAAGAAAAAAAATTCTTTTCATCCTGTTGTCTTTTGTTTCAATTAAATCATGTTTCATTGTTGCATGCATTAAAATAAATTAAGAGGGCAACCTTTTCTCTCTTTGCATACAACTGGCATATAAATGACACTTCCTGCGTGACATAAAAACCTCAGATAATTGTTTTATAATTAATTTATCTAAATTAATTTAACAGATAAAAAATTGCATAATTTTATTATAAATGTGTCCAACTCATTTAGAGAAAATAAACAGAATGTAGTTTCTAACTCCAGTCTTTTTACTTCAAAATACCATTCCTCCAGAAGTGACTAGATGATTGGAATTTTTATCTACTGATGGGTTTTTTTTCTTATTACTGTTTCTGAGTGTCAGTGTGTTCTGGATGTTGGCTGGATCAAAAAGAGATAAATACAAAAAATCAGATCTGAGAAAATGCTTTTGTAAATATTTGCAGTATTTTTAATTTTGTAACTAAAACTTTGCTTATTGTTTATGTTCAGCTGCTGTTTTAATGTATTTAGTTTGCTGGCAATACTAATTTCAAATAACTAATTCATCTGAAGGAAATAAATTCTGGCTTTCCAGAAAGAGCTTTGGATCACAGGAATTTGTTTTTCAGACTATGGAACTGAGTGTCAAAAGTGGAGCTGTTTTACAATAAATTGGTTTGCAGTCATTTATTCAAAACCAAAAGTCATTCAGCAAATACTTTGATGAATGGTTACATGAGAAAACTATTTTGTTGATGGATCAACCCCAGCTAGGGAAAAAAAACCCAACAACTTCCTGCTGTTTCTACAATTCAAAAATAAAATCTCTTCTCATGTGCATATAGGTCTCTTGAACTCATAGATAAAGAAATAGCAGGTTGTAAAAGAATGGACACTTAGAAGAAAAGGAGTATTTAAGCAGATTAAGTAGCTGGAGGGATACAGTTTATTGTCTGTTTGACTAGGAAAATGTATGCCTTTTATGAGAAATTAGTATTTGACCATAAATTGAGAAATATATTTTCCTGATACAGACTGTGAAAGCAGACAATCCAGAGATAAGGGAAACCTAGAATCACAGGATATTCCGAGTTGAAAGGGACCTATAAGGATTATTGAGAACAACTCGTTGGGTCTGTGCAGGACACCCCAGAAATCCCACCACGTGCCTGAAGGTGTTGTTCAAACACTTCTTGGACTCCATCAGGCTTGGTGCTGTGACCACTTCCCTGGGGAGCTGTTGCAATGCTCAACCACCCTCTGGGTGAAGAATTTTTTCCTGATATCCAGCATAAACCTCCCCTGACACAAATTCAGGCCATTCCCTCAGGTCCTGTCACTGGTCAGGAGAATAAAGGGATTAGTGCCTGTCCCTACACATCCCCTTGTGAGGATGTTGAGGACTGCAATGAAGTCTCCTCTCACACTCCTCTTCTCCAGGCTGAACAGACCAAGTGACCTCAGCCACTCCTCATATAGCTTCCCCTCAAGGCCCTTCACCATCTTCACTGCCTTCCTTCAGACACTCTCTACCAGCTCAATGTCTTTTTTATGCTGTGGTCACCAAAACTGTCCCCAGCACTCGAGGTGAGGCTGCCCCAGTGCAGAGCTGTCCTGGTTTGAAGGACAAGTATGTGCTGAGGAAGGCAGGAGCCTCCCTCGGAATGGAGAATGTGAACCCCTTCCCTCCGAATTATTGTAATTTTGAAATTAAGGGGCTTTCAGGTGAGGATATAGGAATAGGAATAACAGTTCTTTACTAGTATTTATAATAAAGTGAACAAAAAACCAACACTTATGGTATTAACAACAAAACAGAGACAAGAACCTGGTCCCAGCTCTCTCTGGGCCTGCAGGCACTTTCCCCTTGGGTGCAGTGATGGTCACAGCCGGCAGGGGGCGCTGTGGCGCGAGCTCCAGCAGACACGGGGCACGGCCGGGAGGGGAAGGGGTGGAGGACAGGCAGGCTTTGCTTCAGGAACGCTCTCGATCCCGGCGCCTCAGCAGGACTCTCGGAAACAGCAAACTGGGACAAGTAGGACGTCTCAGTAGGCAGGGGGAGCGGGGCTGCAGCGCAGTGAAACCCAGAGCAGTGCCGATGAAGCCGCGGAGGCGGGGCAGGGCAGGGGCAGCAGCCCGGCTCCCAGCCCGGCAAGGAGAGGCTGGCTCAAGATCCCGGGCCACCCGAGCAGATGGTAAAATAGGTCTCAGTTCAGAACAGGGGTTCACTCATGGCAGAAGAAACAGCTCCATGTGAGAAGGGTCCAGCAGCTCTCTCTCTTCTCTCCCCCAAAAAGGCAGAGCAGCTTCTCCTGTTCCCCTCCGAAGCGCAGCTTCAGCTCTCCTGGTGCTGCCTTTTATTCACCTCTCTCCTCTGGGGCTTGGCCACAATCCTTTGTTTTTCCTTAAGTATCCAGTACTTAACAACTCAATGGGAAAAAATTCTATACAAAAGGAAAGAAAAAAAAAAGAAAATCTAACCCCCAACAAGAGCAGAGCAGGACAATCCCCTCCCTTGCCCGGTTGGTGATGCTGTACCTGATGCACCCCAGGTTGGCACTCCTGGCTGTCAGGGCACATTTCTTACTCACCCGAAAACCTGAGCTTAGAATGTGGCAATCCATAGGAGTGGATGGAAGATTGGTCAAAGAAAACTGAAAATAAAAAAAAAAGAAAGAAAGATAGTGCAAGACTTTAAATGCTAACAATGTAATAAACTGTTTAGAAAGAATACAGCACACAGAATAGCACGCTTGGAATAAATTTCTTTTTGAGAAGGCTAATGAACACCTTATTTTCCACATGGCAGTAATAGTGATAATCAGCACACTTAGATTCAGAATGGACAAACAGCTTCTTGAACAGAGGGAGTGTTGCCAGGAACTGTTGGTCTGCCATTAAAGGAGACTTGGCCACAGCTGAAGGAGCCAGCCAAACATGAGAGGTTTGCCTGGTGCAGCTCTTTCTGGATGTGATGGCTTCCCTATTGCCACAAAATCACCCAACCAACAGGAATTTATGAATTGGTGTGAATAATGAGAGTTACAAAAATTATGGTCTCAGACAATAATATTCTATCCTGATCAACAGTGATTTCTTTTTGAATTGAATGAAATCTAAATAAAAATAGGTGCTTAAGTAAGGTTTATTTACAGTTTAAGACATTAAGAACCCAATTAGCAGAGTGTGCTGGATTTAAAAATTCAGTGTCTTGAATATGGATGAGCCCTGGGAGATGCTAAAGTCAAAACTGCAAAATCTATCTAAAAATTTGAAGGAGAAAATGTAGAAAATACATCAGGTACAAATGAAAGCAAAAAAGGCTTAAAACAAGACAGGCTGAGAGAGCTGGGTTTGTTCAACCTGGAGAAGAGAAGACTCTGGGGAGACTTTATTGCAGCCTTCCAGTACCTGAAGAGGTCTACAAGAAACCTGTAAAAGGACTTTTTTCAAGGGCATGTTGTGAGAGGACAAGGGGGAATGAAAGAGAGTAGGTTTAACTTAGATATTAGGGAAAAAATATTTACCGTGAGGGTGGTGAGACACTGGAACAGGTTGCCCAGAAAAGCTGCGGTTGCCCCATGCCTGGAAGTGTTCAAGGCCAGGCTGGATGGGGTTCTGAGCAACCTGGTCTGGTGGGAGGTGTCCCTGCCCAAGGTGGGGGTTGGAACTAGATGATCTTTGAGGCCCCTTCCAACCCAAACCATTCTATGAGTCTGTGATTCTAATTGTGCAGTGATTCTGGATGGACACAAAAGGGAAAATATTTCACAATGAGAACAATCAGCCAATGGAATAATCTCCCTGAGGAAATGGTGGGTTCCCTAACACTGGACACTTTGATATTCAGCTGGACAGGATGCTGGGCCATGTTGTCTTGACCATGCTTTTGCCAAGAAAGTTTGGACCAGATTATAGTATTCTATGATTCTATGAAATAGGAGGAAACTACTGGTAGTAAAGCTAACAAAAGAACAAAAAACAAAGCCATTCTTCTTTGCAGGGGGTGAGATTTATCTATGGATCAAACCCCAAATGTTTGGGCTTTTCCTAGTTTTTCCAGGGATAAAGATGAATAATAATAGCTAATTATAGAATCATTCTTCAATACTAACTAATATGTCAAGATTCAAGATTCAAAAATAATCATAGTACCCAAGGGAAAAGAAGAGAATCTGAAATCTCCACAGCTGAAATAAAATCAGAATCTGGAAAGTTTAGTGTCATCATGCATCCGGAGTAAACGTGAACGTAATTTCCAGTGACACATGAAACAATAAGAGTTTGATAGCTGTTATTTTTATAAATTAAAAGGTGGAGATCATGAACAAAGTGTAGGAAGTATAAACCTATATTAAGAAAGGAAAAATTGTGATCTGGGCATTACAGGTTAGTCAGTTTTCCCTGACTGACTTATCTAGGAAGTAGGGTAGATCAAATCTGCTTGGACTTCAGTAGGGCATCTCACACAGTGCTCCACTGGAATTTACTAATTGCAATAGGGAGAATGGTGATTAGCAGGGAATTTAGACGAAGAGGTAAAAAGCTGAATGAGGGCAATGATCATGCAACAGCTCTTGCTTAAAGGGGATCATCGGGCTGGAAGGAGGTACTGTGGATTCTTGAGGGATCATTAAGGGCTGTTTAAAGATACCTAATCAATTGTGATGACCATCACAGGCAAGAGTGTGAGTTTGCAGCTTAAGCACAGTACCTATTTCTCCCAAGACACTTGCTCCTCAGTACACTCTGATAAATAGGAGACAGCTACTCTGTTTCACTACAGGTAGTAGGATGCATGTGGGCAGTTGCTGCACAGTAAATTATGTGTTCAGGTTTTCCCTCTGGTAACTATTTCCTCTCCTCATACCTTTCCTTAATAGCTTTAGTAATGACAAAGGCATAAAAAGTGGCAGTGTGGTAATGAGACAAAATTGGAGGTTTTGTCAATATGGAGAAGATCGAAGTATAATGCAGGAAGATCTGTTACCTAGAGGACTGGAATAGCAGAAAAGAGCTGTAATTCAATAGCAAAATGTGCAAGGGCAGTCACTTAGAGGGAGAATTCTCTGATAATCTCAATAGCAGGAAATAGCAGAGGAGAGGGAGCAAGATACCCTCGTAGGTTTCAGGATATATCTGAGAAATTCAAGAGATGCTTCCGAGAAGGTGGCAGACTTTGCCCCTAGATAAATCAGCTGAGCCTCATGTCTCATCCTAAAGACATATTATGAGCATACAGAGAAGTTTTTCCAGTTCTGGTCACCCATATTAAGACAGCTAAATTCAAACTGGAATAATGGCTGTTGGGAGGAATGGTGGATTGCTTTCATGAGAAGAGATTAGATCTTGGTGTGTTTGCCTCATAGAAAAAGAACTGTGAAGGAACATGTTATTGTCCAGCAGGGGAATAAAAAAAACAGGAACTGGAAGGTATATTTGAAAATACGACAAAACTGATTAAAGGCAATATTTATAAGCAAACCAGACCATACATGAAGGTAGAACTGGGAATGAAAAGTTGTCAGATAATTCCAGAATAAAGTCTTGAAATTTCATGGAAATTGAATCTTCATGTTAAGTGTAAGAATAAAAAAACTGAGAAAAGTTTTAGTTTTAAGAGTTGTAGGCTTTTTATTTGTTTAGAGAGCTAAAAATCACTTTATGCAATGTGGCTCTCAGTCTCAGCAGCTGGTACGGCCAGACAACTGGGTATGAGGCCCTACAGACTTACAGAGGAAAAGAAGTTTAGAGAATGGTTCAGGTTGGTAGATCCAAAGTCTTGAGCAGAGTGCATATCTGCTGATCTTCTTTTGGTGTTCTGGTATGCTGGATCTCAACCTTGATATCCAGTTCTGTTACTGACATTCTTGGCAGTAGTTAGTTGTGTGCTAGAGTGCTGAACTTAGTGTGGAACGGCTAAAGGACATGCTGAAGTAATTTGCAGAATTAAGACCACAGAGATTTCTGGGCTGATGTTTTAGTTTTGTTTAACTAATTTTTTGTGGTAATTTTGTTCTGTTCTGTCATTTTAAGATGCATAGAAGAATATTTTAATGCTCTATTGTTATATTTTATTTGATGATTTATTTGTTATATTGTATTTGATATTATTTTTTGTTGTTGTTTACAGCACTCAGGATAAAAGTCAGGAAGATATAAGTCCATAAGTTCCATTAGAACATAGTTATTTTCAATTTCTAGCAGCACTAATAAATCTGTTCATTTAATTATGAGCAGATTAAGCGTGTCAAAACTTTATCTTCAAGTCATTATATATATATATATATATGTATATGTATTCTTGCCCTGTAATTAGTGTAGGTAAACCTTTGTCCGCTTTAGGTGTATTACTTAATGGAAATTGTTGTTCTGAATTTTTAATGCTTCTAGCATTACAGTTAATGAAAGCCAGATGGAGTCTCAACTGTGGCCAGAAGTAAAAATCCCATTAACTCAAGCGACACAGGAGTAGATCCATAGTCCATTGGAACCTATCAGTAACTTGCAATCTTTAATGTTTGGAAATACACTTCTTTCATATCAAGGTTAGTGCCAAAAAATCCTTGATGGCTTCATCTGAAAGTAGCATGACTCAATGAGAAGCTAAATGGGAGATTTTAAGAAAAGGAGAATGAAACACATTTTATGGTTACTAATCATGAAATACCAATGTGATCTCATAGATAATTCAAAATTTCAGTGGGAATCACCTGTGATGAAAGACAGGTGCAGTGGAGAAGGGTGCATGTGGATAAATAGTTGGAGACTTCAAGGTCTCATTGCACCATAGAACAAAACAATATGTTTCAGAAACTGGAACACTGACAAGTGAAGATTTAAAAAAAATAAACGATCCAACACACTGGAAACTACATGTAGATAAAGGTCATATTGTATAGGGGTTGAGAATGTGGCTTTCAGCAGGCAGAAGAAAAAAGACTGAAACATGCAATGTAAAAGTCTATAGTGGCCTTACACATGAATTGGTCAAAAGGTGGAGAGCTGCCTCGACATCTTAGGTACGTGTAGTGTAGACCAGGGGGTTGTGAAACAGCAAGAATGGCAGGAAAAGAACAATTTACAAGAAGTCATTTGGCAGAATGAAATATTTGTAAGTGATAGTAGGTTTGCTGATGTAGGAAATTATTTATTTGGAAAAATTCTCTAACTGAAACAGTTCTTTTCAGTGAAAACTGGAAAAGTTAAAAGTGTGAAGTTGTAAAATTTCTGGGGGTTTGTCTAATGGACCTCCCCTTCAGGTGTCTAGACTGGCATCAAGGCTATTGGAGTGAGTCATCAAAATTGTGCCTAGATTCTGGATGTCATATAGAGCACCACTTCTGAAATAAACACCTAAATTACTGCTAAATGTTGGCTACTACATTTAGGGCAATAGGGATGCAGAGGACTTCAGAAAAGACACCAAACAGAAAGAGGGCAGGTGACTTTCAAAGTCACTAGAGAAGTCTTGCAGGCCTGTCACCTCAAGAGGGTTAGGAAAATTGGACCCTTGGAGCTGAAGGGCTTTGGGAATAGGAAGAGGTGGAAGGTGACAAACTGCAGATCTTGACTTTGTGTGAAACCATTTAGAACAGGACAGAAATTGCCGTGGGCTGAGTGAAGAGCTCTGGTGCAGCACAGGTGCATTGCAAAGATACCAGGCACTGCGGAGGACGGTTTTCACCCACCCTTCTACCCAAGACTGCATCTCCCAGGGCCCCTAAATCCCTGCTCACACCATGCCCTCTCTCCTATCGGAAATGTGGTAGCTGTGCTGTCATCTATTTGTAAGGAGCACTGCACTGCACAGCCTGTGGGAATGCCTGCCAACTGCAAGTGGGTGAAATTCACTGACCCCAAGTTTTTCTGAAAAATGGAGTATTTGAATTCATTGCCTTTAACACACAAAACTATCTTAAGCTTCAATATGAGTAAAGCTATTTTTGCTAGATGCACAGAACGTTTGCCATTGTTCTATGTACCTCGTCACATCTAGTGTGTAAAAATGCTCTCAGTGGAAATACCTGGATCACAACAAATGAGGAAGCTGCACACATACTTCCAACACCTGCATATCACAAAATTTTAACAGTGCCAGCACCAAATAGTTCTGGTTTATCTCAGAAGAATGTTTGCAGCTAATCCTCTCTTGTGGACATAGATAAACATACTGCAGCTAATACATACTTATCATAATTCAGTGGAGACATTTCAGAGTGCACCACTTAACTGCTTTTCAATTTCTTTTCCTGTTTTGTCATTATCATTATTGCAGGGATTTGTTTTTGATTTCTTTTTTTTTTTTTTTAATTTTGGTTTTTGTTTGTTTGTTTTCCAAATTGTTTACAGGTGATTGTTTGGTCCTTTCTCTGAACTAAACCCACAGCGTACTTCAACTTTCTCTTACTCTCACTGCTGCTTCTCTTTGCATAGAAATCTACGTTGCTGTGGGAGAGGTACACATAGAGCACCTAGCTGCATTGTAGGTTGACATGTAGACCCCATGACAGCATTGCTAGGGTCACTTTGGGCATTGAAATTTACATTGCAGGTATGTGATCTACATTTTTTCTTCTGTGGGACCATTTGGTTTCTTAGTCAGATTTCAATTCTCATTTCCTAAGCATTACATTTTCATTCAAACCAATTAAATGCTATTTATGTTTTGTGTTCCTTCTAAATGTATAAAAAGTTCAAATCCAGAGTTATTATAGATCAAGACATATATATCAATGTAACAGTTTGCATTAGCTGTGCCAGTACTTTACTGTCCTTGTGTTCTTGCTGTAACTTCAAACATGTTTTTCTTCAATTCTCCCTCTTAAGATGGTATTCTTCTCCTGCATGTCTCTCCTGAATTCCTGTTCCACAGACTTCAGATTGTCTTAAATGGTTTTGGAGCTCTGCTTATGTATCTCGTGTCCCAAACTTTCCGTCTGCTCAGTCATATGGTTGTACTGTCTCTGATATGAATCTTTTGTTGTGAAGAACAGATATTTTGTCTCCTGCATCTTCCTCATAACCATATTGCCAGAGGGTTAATGCCAACCTCCAGGTAGCTAGGTAGACCAGAAAGCTGAATTTGATGTTATTCCTCTAATGAGTCAAGCAGTTCAGTTGCAGAAGTGGATAAAAGAGAATGTGCTTGCCAACAATTTTAATCTGCTTGAGTTTGCTCATCTTCTGGAGACTTCTCTGAGCCACTGTTGTCCTCTTATCATTCCACAGTGTTTCTCTCCCTTGCATTGAACAAGCTGTTACGTGCGCTACAGAGATGTTTTTCTTGTCTGTGTTTTCTTTGAGACTATGCTGAAGTTGCTAAGTTGGAAAAGACAAAAGGCGTTAAAAGAAGCATTGCTTGTTCACTGTAGCAAACTTCTGATCTAAGGAAGCAAAGAATTACTGATTCCACTTCCCTAATGTGGAGCTCTCTGGTCTGCTCCATCTCCACCAGCATGGGTTATCTCACATGCTTCAGGAGGGGTGCAGACTGAATGTTATTAAGCTTTGATTCCATCTTTTGAACTAAGAGCATATTGGCATCTTAGGGTGTGTAGGCTGTGAGACCAGGTAGTCCTTGACACCATGCAAGTGTTACTGCCACGCAGCAGAGGTTTGAAGTTGTAGCAGGATAGTTTCCTTTTTCTTCCTTCACCAAAGGTCATGAGACAGCTTTCAGGAAAAGAAAGTGTTAATTTGTCACAATACTTCAGCCATCTCCAAAAGAACTGTATTTCATTGTTTTCTCAGCCCAAATCTTTCCCTGTTCATGCATACCTGAAATTGGTAGTTTGCCTCTGTGCAAACTCCTTCTGCAGGTTGACCTGACCTTTGGATATTTACTCACGTGCCTCCAACTTTAATGCTTTCTGCATGACCTAACCCAACATGTGCTGCATGTGAGGCCAAGAATTAAATGCAAGGTTTTGTGTATTCTTCTTTGAAATATGTGCATTTGAGAGTATGGGAATCTATCATTGTTGTGTTTTAGGAATGGTATTCTCCAATTTAGCATTCCCACTGAAACCGTTCTAAACCCCTTGCCAGTTTCTCACTCCCCCCTTCCTCATTCCTCCCCTTCCCCTGCATCAGGCTGGAGAGGAGAACTGGAGACACAAAAGGTAAAGATCACAGGTTGATAGAAGAACAATTTACTGGACACAGAAATTAGATAAGAAAACTAACAGTAACAGCAACGTATTTAATAGCAAAGGTGTTTAAGAGACGTGAGGGATTCACATGCAAATGCTCACCACCATCCCACAGGGAGTCACCACCACCCTACCCCTACACAGAAGGGAGCCCTTCCCCATCCCTAGAAAGTTAGGTGGTATAGAATAACCTCCAGGTCCTAGCTGTGCCCTTCTGCAAAAATTAACCCTGTCCTGGCCAGAAACAGGACAACCTTCTGTATAAATATGTTCAGCTTATGCTTTTCAATGTTTGCTTATAATAGCTTGGTAGTGCAACTCCACTTCAAAAATTCCATTTTTTTTTTGCGAGAGGCATTCCTCATAGCAAATAAATACTAATATTTTGTTGCCAGGATGGTTTGATAACCATTATTCTTTTGGGGTGGGGGCAGAAAGCATGTCAGGATGGAGCATAATTAACAACTGAACAAGCAGGGACTGGTTTTACCAACCAGGAATGATATAACAGGATAATCACACACTCTGATAAGATCAATATATACCTGGCTGTCTAAATCTTGAGAGTGGTTAAGCATCTCGGTGTTCTAGGATGGTACAGCCTCTCCTGGTTTTCTCATACTCTTGTTCATTGACTTGATCTTCCTTTTGTGTTTTGATTTACAATCCTAATATAAATTCTTTGTGAGCAGAGATTATGTGTTTCTACAGTGCTTGGCAAGTGATCCCACTCAGAGCTGGAATTCTCCTCAATAAAAATAAAGACTATACTTTGGATGCTAGTGGGTATTCCTTTGCACAGATAGGCATAGCATGTAATATCTGAGAGAGGCCATGTATATATGATTTTACATATTAAGTGGATTTGAATCATTCATAGGCTTTAGGAAGTGCCTTTAAACCTATTTCACCACCATGGTAGGCCTGGAGCAAATGCAATGCTAATACTCCTGCTTAGTGATTTTAAATAGTTTGTAAGCTGCTGTAAAAAATGTGTTGTCAAACTCTGCAACTAATTTACTTCTTCCAGTCTATAAAACAAGGAAAGGAAACATCTGTTTAAATGGGAATGTAATGGCAGTGGGGATTATACTTTTCTTGTCTCTGTTGTTGCTCATTGTGTTTAATTGGTTTAAACATACAAAAATAATGTCACTGATTAATAAGTAGTAGTATTTATTAGAGCTTGAGACCCTGTACAAGCCTGTGTAGATGAACATTTTTGTGACACTGCTGGCATTTCTGAAACAAATTAAGCAGATGTGGGAACATTCCAGACATTGCTGAAGACATAGTTCACTCCACATGGATGAAGTTACGGCAGAGTTAGCACAGATGACTGGAGCTATCAACACAACATTTTTGTCCATAAATTCTCTGCAGAAAGGGTTAACATGTTGCAAAAGGCATATCCTGCATGGGAATTTGCATATTTCTCTATGTGATTCATTTATTTATATGTGCTCTAGGTCTGTCTCCCAGATTATTCAGCCCCTGGAATGCCAGAATAAATGCTTCAGAAAGGTCAGCCCTGCTTGCAGGGAGCCAGCCTTGCTATCCTCTGAAATTCCAAAATCCAGAGACTGTTTCTTGTATGTGCTTTATAACACCCCTGAAGAAAATGCACTAGAGCAGTATTCAGTGGAGTGTGAAAAGCACTAAAGGGTTTTATCCTGACCATTGTTTCCCGTGAAATGCAAGTCTAGTGCTCTAGCGAAATTTGGGCTGAGGGGCTGTGCCTTCTCTGCTCTATTCTACTTGGTTTATTTGTGGATTTTTCATTTAGAAGCTAAGACGAACCAAGTTTGAGCTGTTGCTTACAGAAAGGAAATAAATAATTTGATATGAATGTTTTGACATAAACAAGTGACATGAACAAAAGTACTGGGGGCACTTTCTATTGATCATTTCTTACTCTGGAGCATGTGGCACTCTGTTGCTGAACCTTGAGGACCCTGGAAGAAAACTGGCCAAGGCATGAGTGTTATTTTATATGTTCACATATAGAATGTAGATGGCATAGAATATGTAGCGGTAAAATAGTGACCAAAAGCTTTTTATTGATTCAAGCACTTCAGTAATTTTTGTAAGATCATCCAGAAAAACATTTAGGAACAAACTCAGTGGAACAGAAACCAGAGAAACGTCTGCACTGGAAGGCAAGGAAAGGAGAGTGAAGTAGAGCTGGGACCCTCCAGAGACAGGATTAGCTGTGGCTCAGGGTGGAGACTCTCCACTGACTGTGCAATAGTGTGTGTACATTTCATGTGGCAACTTTGAGAAAGACAAGCAAATCCAGATGCATTCATGGTTTTGGTCTCTACATAGAAAAGCATGAGTGATCATGGTTCTTTTTAGTTTGCCTTGGGTGGCCGGAAAGGGCAACTAAAGCTTGGTGAAATTGCATAAATGGATCAAAATTTGGGTATTTAATTTCTGATTTCCTTAGGAAATTTTTGTCATTAACTAAGATTTTCTCCTCATCAAAACAAAAGAAAACAAGACAAAATTCTCCTCATGAAACCATTCCTAAGACTTCATTTGTGAAGTGTTATTCCTCTTCAATGATGACTGATAGAACAAAATCAATGGTGGTGCTCATCTAGTGAGCCATGGGGTAAACAAGGAGCATGCACTAATGGCAAAATCTCAGTGAGATGTCAGGACACAAAACTTAAGACTTAAATCTGCACAAGGCACAATTGGGGGCCTAATTAATATTTTTGTGAAAAATAAAAATTAGTTAAGAGATACAATTGGATTTTTTCAAACTTGAACTTTCTGAGTGAGAACTCAGATGTCATTCCATGGGATTAAAATGAATTTTCTAAGACCAGCTTTTCTTTTGGACTAAGCAGGAAAAGGCAGCTTAAGAGCCCTTTAAAACATGGGTTATGTATTTTGGTTTTGTTTTTTAGGTCTTTCTATGCATTTTAATCACTCTTCTGGAAAGTCTCTAAGGCAGGTATTGTGAACCTCATAAAGTCCAGTGGCTACTCTGGGTCAAAGGGTGAAATTCAAGGTCGAAGATATTCACGTCAGAATAAAGTATATTTTTCTAACTCAATGAAGACACTAAGATGAAAAAAAAAAAAGGAACTTTGATGTTGTTGTTTTAAACACTTCTTTATTTCCTTGAAGACTCACCAACCAATGCAATTTTAAAATATTGTCTTATCAACTGGGAAAGGGGAAACAAATATGTCCTTTTAAATATGGCCTTTTCACATGAGTAATGAAATGAAATAAGCTCAGCATTTGCAATGCCTCATCAGGATATGAATGAACCTTTTTTTAATGTCTCTGAAAGGCAACCATCACTTTTACAAGATCAAATAATGGAAGGGCTTAGAAATCCTGCATGCAGGATATTTGTAACTCTTGAACAATGTCAATCAGAATGATTTGAACCAGGGGGAAATGATTCCATTGGTTTTCTAGCTTTGATCACAAGAGGGAGTATTTGCAAGTAATCTTTCCTTGTAAAAACAAAAATGCTGCTTAACAGTGCAAGCAGTGGGTTTGGGCAATTAACTCTTTTCTGCAATGCACTAGCAACATCCAAATCAAACATGCAACAAGTGCAATTTTTTCTTGTCTGTTTGTAGAAGTATGCACGATGAGACCTTCAGAAACTTCATGCAGGTTGTATACCAATCACAGTGAACTTATTTAGAGGAAGAAATTATAGTCTTACACTCAGAGCCATCAGATTACTGTGGCATAAATTCTTTGTCAATGTATCAAAGTAATAAATGAATCTTTCTTCT
Source organism: Picathartes gymnocephalus (assembly GCA_013390045.1). NCBI lineage: Eukaryota > Metazoa > Chordata > Aves > Passeriformes > Picathartidae > Picathartes > Picathartes gymnocephalus. The sequence continues at coordinate 69,562 of WEKY01059049.1, forward strand.
ACTTGTATTTTTCTGCCTAAGAGAGACTGGTCTTTCCATAAAGGAAGTTTTAATTTCTATTAGTTATAATCTTTAATTATAATTTTTTCAGGAGATAGAATGTCAAGGAAAGGAACATATGGAGTGTAAAATAAAAAATGGCAGTTTTGGACTAGTGTGATTTAAAGGTCACAGTTTAAAGCTGTCTGCAAGTTCATAACAGCAACAAAAAGTCCTCATTCATTACCAATGACATGGCTTGCAGCTGTGTTTGGTGCTGATCAGTTATCTTGCACTAAATAAAGGAAAGAACCCGGCTGATAGAATTAAAAATAAAGAAAGAGTAGTACTGGCATAGTTTGTTACATGTTCAATACAAACATCTTGAAACCAAGCTATGAATTAGTGAAAGTTCACAACTTTCAGGCAAATTAAGAATAATTTTTGCCTCCTCTTTGACTTACAAGCAGAATTTGACCCAGAGAGAGAAATACTGCTGATGCAGTGGGAGTGCAATGACACTTAGGGGGGAGGAGGGGGGAGCCCATATTGTTGTAGGAATAGAGACTTTCTTGAGGTTTCAAAGGAAAATGGTAGCAGGTTTCATAATTCCCAAACTGCTGGGTTAACCTTTTCCTTATTTAAAAATGTTACAGAACTGTTTGGGAATCAGAGGAACATAGAGCGAGGGAAGAAGGATTTGCTTTAAAGTCACACTGTCAGCTAGAATTATGTTCTATATAAATGTGATTTTTTTGAAGACTGCTAGATCAATAGAAAATTTCCATGAAATCAAATATGGAAAATTATTGCACTGAAAAAAAGTCTTCTACTTGTATTTAACAATTCCACCACAGCATCTGCAATCCAAAGGAAGGGTCTTTGTTCAAACCCCTCAGTGCCAATATTTCTGGCCTTCTGTGAGAGCAATTAATCATTTTGCAGTAAGGAGAACTGCTCTTTGTGGTCAACACGTACTTTTCCTGACTGCACAGAGGTGTTTTGATGATGGTTGGCAGAGCAGTGTGTCAGGAACTTGCTTACTGACATAAGTGATAGGTGGGAATTTACCAGAGCCAGTGGCAATGTCTGCGTGGCCAAATCATGAAGGAGAGGAGAATGCCAAGCCAGTGCTCGGAGGTGTGAGCGAGGATGGTGTCTCTCTGCCCTTCCCCTCCAACCACACACACACCTGTCAGCTCTGCAAAGTGCTGGCAAAGCCTGTGCTCTTGAGGTTAGTGTGTGGCAGCAGGAGAGAAGAGGACAGGAAAGGAGAGGAGACGACAGGACAGGCCAGGACAGCACCAGCTGGCCATGGCCACATACCCTCCCGACGTCCTTGCAGTTGGAAGGAAGCATTGCTACTCCCATAACAAGGAGAAACCTGAATTGGAGAGCTTGAAATGAGTTTTCATAGCTCTGGTTTGCTCATCTTTGTGCATAGGCTTATAATTTCATTCCCCACTGTGTGTGAGCAGCCATTCTTCTTAATGCCTGGAATGAGCACCAAGGTAGCTGGAGCCAGCCTGTACCTACTCTGTCCCTCTGATGTTACCACCTCATGGAGAAGAGGTGATAGGATGACATCCATTCCTGACAAGTGGAAGTGTTCATATCTTGGGGTGACTTGGAACTGAACCCATTCAATAGCCCCCAAGAGTCAAGAAACAGTGATTTTTTTTTGCTTTAACTACACTGGGGAAGCTTTCAGGCAACGATTTAAGAGGGTTTCTATAAAATCATCTTTTTTTTTTTGCCAACTGTTTCTTGATTTTCCCCAGTTCCCAAGCCTGATTTCTATACTGCTTCCTCTTTTAAAGCTACATGTTCCCTTTGTCCCAGGGTTGCCCTTAAAAGCAGGAGTGCAGAGGGAGAGAATATCCTTTCAGCTCGATGTGAATTGCAAAGCAGGGCTCTCTCCTTCCATTCTTAAACACGAAGGGTGGTACAAGTAGCAATGCTGACAGTGTACATTTGCAGATGCCACCATATGGGTCTTGAAAAACTAGTTGCACCGATGATTCCCTGCACATGTAGGAGACAGTTTGCATTGTTGGCATCGTCCCTGCACAGAAACAAGCACAGCTTAGCAAAGCTAAGCAGATGGCACTAGATCTGGTGCCAGGGAAGCACTGAATTAAAGGTTATACCCACCAGGTTTGATGCGGTGCCAGTTTGAATTGGTACAGAAGCTTCGGCCCACCTGCTTATTGGCCCTGTGACATCTGGCATCTTTTTTTTTTTTTTCCTTTTTTTTTCCCTTGGACTAAGCTAAATGCAGAAATGAAAAATGTCGTTTTAAAAGCTAGTTACTAATAAATGGGATTAAAATTCTCTAAGAAAAAAGAAAGCCTTATGAATACATTCTGTTTAACACTGCTATATTAGAGATCTTGGGACAGCTTTGTGAAGATTATATGATGGAAAATACGGGTCTGGTTAAAACCACATTTTACAGAAGGCCTAATGGTCAGGGCGGCATACTAATGAGCTCATGGAGCTGTTAGGAGTTTATGGCTATCAGCAGCCTGCACACAAGGGCTCAGTGTCTCAGACTGTCACCCTACATATGTTGTAACTCAGAGCAGGAGAGATATTTTATGCTATGCCACCTGAGTGTGGCTGGTGGAGGTGCCTAATGAAGAGCAATGCACCCTACTAAACTTACTGCTCACTCCATTTGGGTTTCTCCCTCTCCTTTCTGTTGTCACCCTTCACCATTTTGTTTTCTTTTTTTTAACCAGTCTCTCCTTCCTCTCCACACGTTCACATGCTGTATACACAAATATGCTGCCATGGGGACTGTGCTTGTTGCAGAGACTAAACCTGTTTATATGTCTTCTCCATTAGGGATTTAATTCTTGCTCCCTTGGTGTGAAATGAAAGCATGCAGCTGTATGGCACTCTGGAGATGATTACCAAGACAGCTAAGCCTGAGTTTATACACACCATGAGCCAGATTAATCAACAATTTATTGACTTAAAATTGAATACATACAGCAGTGTTTTTGAATTTTTTTCTTTCTTTCCTTTTTTTTTTTTTTTTGAAGATGGTCTCAGACTGCCTGAATAATTTTGGTAGAAAATTGTCAGAAAATCATTGAGTCAGATTTATTAAATATCTGAAAAATAGTGACAGGCACTGTGTGATTTCTAAGGCTCCATCACAGAATGGCAGGGAGGTCGATGTGCTTATAAACTGTAGACATACATTTTGAAATCATCAGTGCTGGTTTGCAGTCTTCATTAAAAAAGAAAGAAAAAAACGGTCAGCTTTGGACCTTGCCTTGAATTTTCTTGGCTTCTCTATATCCAGTACCAATGTTTAGGAGAAAAAAAAAACCAAAACAAAACAACAAATGAAAACTGATAGCAATGGATAAATAAGGCAATATGTATCTGAAGAAATAAATGTGCTGGGGAATCAGTTATAATCCAAGTATATTTCACAGCAAAAGACCATTGATCTCCTCCACACAACAACATGAAAAATGCTGTACACCTGGAAATTTTTAGGCTGAGAATATTTTGCTATAAAAAAGAGACTAATATTAAACCTCCAAATTTTCCACTGCTGACCTTTGAGTTAAAAAGAATTTGTGAGGGACCTGATCCAAACTCCACTGAAGTCAGTGGAAAGACTTTGTTGGCTCATGCCTGTTTTTTCTTGACCTTGTTGCTGGTGTCTCTGCCTCTTACTTTCTCCAGCACAGGCAGCTCTGTGGTGCCCTTCACTGCAGGAGGCTGCCTCACAAGGCCATTCCCAGCACAGATACGTGTTGAGTTTCAAGTTGGACACTGATTTTTTTAAACTGTTCTGCTGCACAGCTTTGGCATCTGCTGGGCTATTGATTTCCAGGGGAATAATTTCATGGCTTTCAGCTCTAACCTTCTAGATTTGATGGTTGTAGGCAACAGCCTCCCTGCACGATGTGAAAACACAAGAGCTGGATCTCTTCTGGCAAGGCTTCAATAAGGATCAAACTCTTGGAGGTAACTTTCTTCTTCAACTGCCTCTGAAGCACCTTGATCTATGAACCCTCCAGATCTTCAGATTTTCAGAGATGAAGGTGTGTAATGGCAGCTCTATTGGTTTTGGTTTAAATGAGGAGAACCATGTTGGCCTTTTGTGTCACAGGTTGCCAAAGCAATACTTGGGTTATTTCCTTGGGTTTTGATCAATGTCAACACTGAAATAAAAACAAGGGGCAAGGATTTGAACTCTTAGTCACAACAAACTCTCCTCCTTGTTTACCTCAAACTTGGGGAATTTATCATTCAGTCCAGTAGCAGTACTACTTGAAAAGTGGTTTGTTTGTTGGGGTTTTTTTTAATAATTTGACAAATGTTCTATTTGCATAAGAGATTGGTAAATAGCTTGGAGACAAATTGCTTTTGCTAGGTCCTCAGATTTCTTCATCCCATACTGCTTCCTCAGACTATTGTCTATTAAAAGTTTTCCCTAGCATTTTTAAGTTATAGACAATATCTCATATTACCCAGGGACAATAACGTTGAATTAAAAATAGCATCCCTAAATAAAAAGGTTATAATCAAAGAAGTTTATCACATATCTGTAACCAACATAAAATAAGGATAGAAATTTCATTAATTATTTGCCTGAATTTAGTCTATTTTCATCTTTAATGGTTTATTGCTATTGCAGTTTAAATTTTCCATCTGGCACAATCATTTTCATCACTGTCACTCTCTTCACCATCTTCAAATTCTTCCTCACATTTAGTGTCTTCATCACCCTCATCTTCCTCTTTGAACCCAAATCTTCATTGGCTCCTCTCATGGAATTTGAAATACAGTATTTCCTAAACCATTCAGTGACAACATCTGGAATTATCTGATCCCATGCAGTGTTGATCCAATGGCAAAGCTGTGCTGCACTAGGACTTCTTCTTTCCTGCAGGAGTTTCAGGAGAATCCCATGCCAAGAGCCATAAGGGCTAAAAACATCCTTCAAAGGGCTTGCTCTCTACTACTTCAGGCACCTGTAGTTGTGACATTCCTACTGGTACAACTGCAAGGGCTGCATTCTTCCCTCCAATGATATTCTTCGTTGCTGGGGTTAGTTACCCTTTGAATGCACCCAGGACAAACATTCTCCTTTTCTGTACCAGCACACCTGGCCTCCTGTTCCAAACGATGTTCAGCCAATCCTTCATTAAGTGTGTAGACATCCATCCTTGGTTTTGACACCTAACAATTATTCCAGTAGGCAGTTGGTCCTTCAGTATTGTTTTCCGCTTCAAGATCACATACGGTGGCAATTTTATACCATCTGCTAACACTGCCAGCGTTACTGTAATGCACATTTTTTCATTCCCCAAAGTTTTGATGATGACGGATTTTGTGCCTATTTCTTCAGCGATGTTGTTGGATGGCTCATCAAAGGAAACTGGTGTCTCGTCTGCATTTCCCAGCAGGTAATCGTGACCTTTATGCAATCCAATCACGTACTGCTGGAATGCAATGGCTTTTTGCTGAAGTTGGAAGGTACATGTTGGCAAAACGAAGTCCTTCTCTTTAGTCAAAAACCATTATGACACATTATCTTTATGCACCAGTCATTACTGAGTTTGAACTTTTGCCATGTAATTTGTCATGCTTGTGCTATTTCGTGAGATCTTCATGTAATGATTTCCTGTGCAACAAGGGTTCTATCCTTTTTCTTTTTTTTTTTTTGTTTTTTAAGTGCATATGTTCTGCAACTATCTTTCTGCTTGAGCAGGAGGGATGGATTAGATTACCGCCAGAGGTGCCTTCCAATCTCAACCATTCTGTGTTTCTGGCATTCTGTGATAGTTCATGGAAGTGCCCTTTTCAGGCACTGCATAATTTCTGCATTGAGTTATTGCATAACAGTTTCTGTTTTCATTATTTCTATCTTTTCACATGTGCCTCAGTAACATATTTCCTCTTGGCTCACAATTGTTCGTTAGTACCCAGAGTTCCACCATGACTTTTAAATCTGCCTTGCAACTCCTACTTGCTCTTTTTGGTATGTTCCCTCTTGTACCTGTCCCACTGACCTCAAGATGTTTTGCTATTTCCCAATTTACCTAAAACTATTTTCTAAAATCACACTGGAATTTTCTGATCCACCCCATGTCTATTTTCTAGTTGCTGAGAAATCCAACAGTAAATCACTGTATTGCCTTCTTCAAACTTTGGGCTGCTTTGGGCAAGTTTGTGGACATAAGTAAGGAACCTTCTGCGATGCATAGTCATGGTATCTAAAAAGGGAAGACAACCTCCAATTTTTAAATTAGCTTTCTGGACAAAGCCCTCTAATCCTACTTCTGTGTAAAGCAACTATTGGGGGGTTTTTTTCTGGAATTGTGGTCAGATTTAGTCAGAAGTTTGTTGTTTTGGTTTTTTTTAACTCAGGAAACCATCAACACAATCTGTGTATCCACTCCAGAACAGCTAATTTTTTATTAAATGAGTTAAACGAAGTCTGCATTGCACATGACCTGTGAAATCATCTTTTTTGGCCAGCTAGTCCTGCAGCATGTATGCTCGGGCATGGGCAGAGCTTGGCAGAGCAATGCCCCTCAGCCACGGGCAGGCCTGAGGCCCCATGGGTGCAGACATTTCTCTGGTGTGCTGGCCAGTCATCCCGTTGGTGTTTGTGCAACCAGAGAGACAGACCAGCTCTCTTGCACGGGATTTCCTTGCTCTAGATTATATCACACTTATACTGGCCCTGTACAGAGACTTTTAACCTTGAGTAGTATACAATAAACACTACACATGAGTCATGTAATTCCAGGTGATAAGCAGAATACTGATCATTACAACCCAAAATACAAAGTATTTTCAATGCGTATGTGAACCTATTCATAAACAACATTTTGACAATTAAAGAATACTTACTTGAAACTTTTTACCGTATTTTTATATTTTGAAATATGTAGAAGTACAATTAAATTATTTGCATTAACAAAAAGAATCCAAGTGATCAAGTCCTTGTCTTTGCAGATAATTTCTTGAATCTAATTGCTAGCGTGGTTTAAAAATAACGACAAAATAAATTGGTAGCATCCTACATTTCTACTACCTTAATCCATAACAGCAAGCATTGAATTTTTTTTTTTTTCACCCAGTGACTAATTCTGGATAATAAATTTGTGTTGCTGTGAAGTGCCTCATGGCAATGGAATGTATTTAACTTCTTTAATTAAGCTACAACCGGATCTATATTTAAAAGAACTTTGTTCCTTCATTATTTTGGTGAGTTGTATTTAACTTCACAAGTTACAGAGTAGAACTATTTTATAGACTTTCTTTATTATTTGAATGGTAGACAAATAAAAGTGGACATAAAAAAGGTCGTTTGTATTTGAAAGTTTTATTGCTTCAGTTACAGATAGTACATATGAGTGTAAAAAGACTGTAGCCCATATTAGTTCCGCTATATATTTCTGGGTTTGCTCTTTAAACTAAGAAAGTAGAGGCATGAAAAACAGATGCTTTCAACCCATTTTCCTCCAAAGTGAGAAAAAAATATATGTTTGTTTTGAGGTGCTAGGAAAATTGTATATAGGGATGGAGTATTCTGAAAAGATTGTCTACTTCCTGAGCAATTTCTTTGAAGCTGGCATAGACCACATTGCAGTTCATGGGTTCAGGTCTGAATTTAGGAGGTGAGATCTTGATGCCTAAAAAACATAGGGTTTTTTAGTGCAAAATCTGCCCCACCACGTAAAACCTCAAAACAAGACCGCATGTACATCTGTTGCATATTGACTTCTGGGAGAAGCCTTGAAGCTGGAGGCCACTGAGTGGCTGCAGATCTGCTCCATGCTGAGTGCATCTGCCATGTAAGAATGCAATGTGCTGTGAAGAGGCAAATGACTGGAAGCCTTCACTTGGCAGGCCTGCACAATATGGCTGCTTATGATTTTATTCATAGAGCAGTACAAGTAGGGCTTAGTTTTTATGTTCATCTGTCATCAGATATCATCTCTTTATTCATAAGAATAAAATAAATGTAGGACAGCTTCCAAACTCCTTTGTGGGTGTTCAAGTTCCTCTTCTTGATTATCTTCTTTTTCATTTGTCTTAGTATCATCTCTTTTTTGTGGGATAATTTGCTCTTTTTCCCCTGGTTATTTCTTAAAATGTTAATAGTTATTTCTTCTCTTCTAATTTGACTTTGCACTAAGATTATTTAATTTTCAATTTTATTTCATTTTCAATTTTATTTCAAGGGAGTTAATGCAGTGCTAAGAATGAGTATAACTGGTAAATAGAGTAAATGTTAGATCATCATCAGAGCATCAGGCTTCTTGTTCAATGTGGTTTTGCACTGGCACACCATACACCTATGTCATTTATAAGTACTGGGACAAGTAGACAGTCTATAAAGTATCCAGATACAAAAGCTCTTTGGTTTCTGCTGGATTTTGTTGTAAAAACGTCCTAGTTTTCATACAACTGACATTGTCATACTCAAGTCTGACCCCTGTTGAAAGGCAGAGGGGTGGTAATTTTAACATTTGGGCTTCAAGATGCATATTGCCATCACTGGTATCAATGATAGTCTCCAAGGGCAGCCTTTGACTTTACATTTTATAAAGCTTTGATGCAAATTGTAGCATGCTTTTCATTTTGTGAGGAAGAACATTTGCAAACAAGACATATAGGGAAAGGACTTAAAGGGCGCATCTCAAATACACCAATTAAATAATTAGAAGATAACACTATAATGCAACATACAGGAAAGCAAATCAATGTATCAGCTTGTATTAAAAATCAGTCCCCCTTCCAGAATGGTCATACTATGGTATAACATCCACCATAGTGAGTTGCTTCTTCGAGTGTATAGAAACAACCCCTGAGGAGGACCAGCACATCTCTTTGAGATAATTTAAAGCCAACAAATAGCTTTTTGGTAAATCAAAGGGGAAAAAAACCCTAAAAATGAACAAAATTTAAATAAAATGGAAGCTATGATTTATAAAAAAGTAATTAAAAGAAAGACCGAAAATTATTATTTTTCCTCACATCTTACAATTAAAAAATAAACATAATATTGTCTTCAGCAGACATTGTCTACAGTTAAGAAAAAATTGTTCTGCTATATCCAGCTCAGTGCTTGAATGGAAACAGCTGCTCCTGTGAGTGTGTAGGATTGGTAATGAAGTCCAGCCACAGGGCTGGGAACATGGGACAAAGGCCAGTCTTCAAATAATGAGTCCCAAGATTATTTGGACAGGATATTCGGACACTTTCTCATAGAATCAATAGTTAATTACAGTGTCAAAGATAGACAAAGATAATAATTTGGAGGAGGGTATTTATCTTATTATTATTTCTTCTGTTCTAGGAAGTTCCATATAACTAGAGGAGGGACTGGGGTGAAATGACTTCAAGCTGATGAGTTCTGATGCTGAATTGAATTAGGACAAAGTTTCCTTGCTGGTATGTTGCAATGGAGATTTAGGGAAAAGAAGACTTTGTAATATTCAGATAAGTATACAGTAATGGCAATATTGCAAAATCTCCATTGGCAGAAATATTTAAACTCTCTCACATACACCATGTATTGCTTCCTTCCCTCTCTAAATATTCTTGTGATATAATAACTGGAAAAAATTACTTTTCAAAGACCATTCCTCCATGAAATGGAGGTATGCCTCTTAAAATCTGTTTCAGTTTCCAGTGTAGCATTTTGTTTGAAAAACCTGAAGGAACATTAATAGCAGTGATGGCTTCTCCTTGGAATCCTCAGTCACTAAGTGAGCAGGATTATGCCATTTGAACAGTATTGATACTCAACTCACATGCTGCTCATTAAATACATGCAACACAATGGCTGCAAAGTTGAAAAGAGGAATTATTTGATGAATGTTTTGGAAAAAAATGATTGCCTTATTTTTGTGAAAACATGAAAACAGAATTGTATGGTTAATTATTTATATAGCTTTAATAAGAGCAGCAATCCAAAATTCAAAGGAATGCCTACAGTGTTTCAGCAGCAAGATTAAGCAGCATCTATCAAATATAAAACTTGCTGTAAAGATAATTAGCTCCAATGTAATTTGACACTGAAGTGGTTCTAAGGATCCAGGACTTGGTCTGTAGTCAGCAGTGGCAACATTTCCATGGTTCTTTGCGTGACAGTCGAAGCACCAAGTAGAAGTGACCACCACAAAATGCTTTTGACATAACTACAGGTAAGAGATAACTAAGCAGTGACTGCCATTATCAGAGTTTTCCATGCAAAAGATTCAGCATGCTCTTAAAAAGTATCTACCGTGTTACTACAATGCCGCTAAGTTATGACAAGGAAATATCTGTGATATGACAGCGGCATCGTACAACTGTCAATATAAAGTAAGTGCGATGGGATTGCTCTGTGCTCTAAAGAAACTGTCATGTAATGGGGCTGTGACTAGGCTGTAATAGCAGTGTGACTGCAACGTGCCAGCAGAGTGACTGATAGGTAACTCCTGGAAGAGACGGTTCCCAAGTAAAATTGGCTCTAATTGTTTTGAAGTGCTGTGGACCCCATTTGTAGTGACAGCACTGCCCATCAACTTTGGCAAGCTTTTAGTCAGTACCTCATGAGAGACCAAGGCAGTTTATTGCGGTGCTTCTGGCAGCCTTAGAGTTATTCTGAATAAAATATTTTGATATCTGTTCAGAGTTGTACTATGCTAAGGGAGCTGACTCTAGGTATAACCTCATGTGCAAATGCCCCCAAGACAAAGATGCGCAACGCTGGCCAGTGGTCAAAACATGGGATCAGAATGGGCTCCCTGGATGTCGTGGCAAGAAGTCTTAGCCCAGGATTCCATGGAACAGTGGTACCCTATGGTAAGCAGAACAAAGACATCCTTCTTGTGGGGGGGTCCCCACCATCTAGAAGCACTTTGGACCAGACCTCTATCTGCAAGTTCTTGACCTCTCTGCTGGTCAGCCCCTCTGGCTCCCTAGAATTAGACCTCCACAATGAATGTTATGGGCACTTGGCAAGTAAGGAGAGAAAATATGGCAAATTAATTAAGAAAAAGGGAAGAATCATTATATTCATTTCACAGATGGAGATATTGATGTTCAGATTAATTGATTTGCCCTGAAGCCATGCAGCATGTCATTAGCAGCCTTGTGAATATAGTAGTGTTGCTTGAAAAATGGTTTCTGTGGACAGTCTTCAATTTTTCATTATATCAATGGAGAAACCTATTTCTCTAAAGAAGAAATATATTTTTTGCAAAAGGTAAGCTGTTATGAACTTTCCATTATTTTTACCTTTTGAAATTCTTTGTCTTCTCCCCTCCCTCAGATTTCCTTATCTTTTAGCTTTCCTTAAATAAGATTTTGAACATTACAGCTAAAATGAGAAGAAAAAAAAAACCAACAGAAGAAAGGTTAAGAGTACTTTTAATTTTCTTTAACCTTTTGAAAATGCAATGGTCATCTTTACTTTGGAAGAAATTTCAGATGGAAAATTAATAGCTGGTTTAGAACACTAAGTTTGCCTTATTTAAGATGAAGGCATGGACAACTTTATCCGAGGGTGTTCTATGGGCTTTTTAGGTCGGAGAGATGAGAGAGTCTTCTCTTGTTGTAAAAGGTGTTTATTGCATAACGTAATCAGTCTCACAAGGGTGAGAAATAACTGTCCATGCTATTTGCTAAAATCCTCAGTGTCCCAAGCAGAAGCAAAAGCAGCAGCATTCTATAAGCGGTATCCCTGAACAGTGTCCATAGGCAGTATCCAAACAGCTTCAGCATTCTAACAGCAGTTCTAATACAAAACATTATATTCACTAATTATCCAATCAGCTACAAACACGATTCTATGGTGCTGCTCTCTTTACCTATCCTTGTTTAAAACAAATGTGCGCATTTTCTACACAAAACTTACGCATATGGTTTATCATGTTCTGTCTTTCTATCTAACTACACTGTGCTATGTTTATACTTTGTCTAAAGGGTGGTTAATGTTATGAAGAGTTATGCCACTGAACTTTAAACTGGACCGAAGGCACTTTACTACTGACTAACACAGCCTCCTATATGCCTAAGGCACTTTAAAGCACTTTTCTACTTGCTTAAGGCTTTGAACTACGTCTTTGTCTCCGACAAAACTTTACATCAGCAAGACTGAAGAAAAAGCCACTAATGCCATGAGAGGCCAGGTAACTAATTTTTATCCTCCTCTTGATACTTATAGTTTAAGATACAAACACCAAACTTATTCTCGTTTTATGATGTCATAATTAAGAAAAGTAAAATAATCTATATTAAAGGTAACTGTCATTAGCCCAAAATAATATTACACTGTGAATTACAGCAATATTCTGGGTATCATTTGCCTCAGGTTTGGCCAATATCTCAAGCAAGTATTTCTGTTAAATTTGCATATTGCTGTATTAAGTGATCTGACAATGTGCTCTCAGGCCTACTATTTGTTCTGCATTCTATCTGTGTTCTGGTGTGCCTGATGCTTAATGGACCCAAGCAGCTCTGTTGGAGTGTGGCTTGTAGCTTAGCAGGTATTTTAGAAAATGTGTTAATTTGAAGAACAGTCTCTGCTTGGGAGATTGTGCAAAGTGGACTTTGGACCCAGCAGACTGTAAAGGCTGGGGAGGAACTGTTACAGTCTGTTGTGCTAATCCCTTTTATAGCCTTTTGTGTCAATAATCTGAGCACTAATGTTTCCTTAGATCTATTGTGTCAGTCCAGCTGCCTTGCATTCATATTAAATTTATGTGCTTAATATCTCCAGGAGATTCTGGTGGGGGAAAAAACTGATGAGCAATTTACACTGAAATTCAAAGAAATAATGTAGTCAGATTGCTGTCCCTTTGCATTCCCACCTTCAAGAATCCCAAATATGTTAGTTCATGTAATGGATCATTGGTATGTATGTCATTGTATTCAGGTCACAAATCAAACCAACTGTTTTGGAAAGGAATGCAAACATCACTCAAGTGGAGAATAATATTTCATACTAAACAAAGGAGGACAGGAATTGAAGTTTATCCTATCTGAAAATGGTTCTGTTTCTGCATACCAATGTCTTCTATCAGCAGAAACACCTGCAGCCACCATAAGGTCCACCTTTCAAAGGGAGCATTTTCATCTTTTCCCTTCTTCTTTTACATAAAGGAGCAAAATAAGTATACTGATGTGCAATTAATTGTAAAGGCTCACTGCTGAAAAGATTTACTTGTGGTTCAGCAGTGTAATCATCTGTTGGGCATTTGCTATAAATCATGGGTGTCTGCTGTTGTCTCCACTAATTAGTACACTAACTTATTATTAAGTCCCTTAAACATTATATGAGGTCTGGGCTGTGCGCAGAGTTACTGGAAGAATGAGAGCACTTGAAGTTTTATTGCACAGCTACAAAGCACACGGTAAATATCTGGGTGGTGGACAGTTGTAAGGCATAAGACAAGATGGAATATATATCTTTTAGTAAGTGCTCTACACATCCATAATTATAAAAGCCTTTTATTTTTCAGCCTTCAGTAGTAAGTGAAGTTTTAAACAACAGTAGACAAGTTGATTAGAGCCTTTGGAGATGTATGCCCTGAATAAATGTTAACCTTTGTGAACTTTGAATACAAAGCTTTGAGATGAATTTTATATGAAATCTGGTGACAAAGAAAAGCACTATTCAGCAAGGAGTGATTAATTGAGTTACACTTCATTGTAAACCTCTGACAATGATGGAAAATAAATTTATCAATGCGCTTTTTAGCCATACATGTTGACGGGATCTCACTAAAAAGTAAGAATCAGACCACATAAAGGCCCTGTTGAATACCTCTGAAGATAGTCTGGTGAGTGAAATGTAAAGCCAGGATTTACAAATATTACATAAGTGAACACTGTTACTGCACTCAGGCTGAAAAATCCTGTTCAAATCCAATAAGTGGTTTAAGATGTGTAAATAGAGGTTTCTGCAGGGAGTGAGGCATTAGAAGCCACCTGGAGCATGTGGTAAAGATTGTATCCATCAATACAGCAGCTGGGCTGAAATTATAAAGAGAGCTGCTTTCCATCACGCTTGTTTTAATGCATACATTTCTCCTGTCACTAGCACCCCAGGAAAACTACTAACTACAAAAATGAATGGTACCCATTACCTGATATTCATACTTGTGACAACAGAGACAACAATCACAACACAACAGTAAGCAAAAAAACTGATATCCAAATTATTTTTAAGTTGTTGCAGTGGATAGATCTTGAGACCCAGTTGGTAATATTTTAATAACACTGTAGGTTAGAGGAATGAAGCAGGCATCTGGCATTCAATCCCAAGTTTCCTTCTGCTCCACACATTCCATCAAATCATGCACCCAAGCAATTTAAACAAATCAAGATTAGTAAAAAATTGTTCCAAGAAGGGGAACCCTACGTAAGGTTCAGTTGTATGCCAGCACCAGGGAAAATTTGACTTTTGTTTTCATTGTGATTATTTTAAAATAGCACAGATTTACTATAAGTGTGTTCCCAACGTATAAAGAGCACTTTTTAACCCTACATTAGTGTTGGACCATCTGAAGAGGCAAAATAGGCAGCTGCTTCCGTGAGGTAGTAGCTCAGGGCATCAAAAACTGCTCTGCAGTTTCCCTCCCAAACTGGCATGGGTGAGAGAAACACGGTCTTCAAATTACAAAAATCTACAATGAGAGCAACTTGCAAGTGTCACTCCACCCAGGCAAGGAAACTGTTAAACTGCTCATTGTAAATTCAATGTTAAAAAATAATAAAAAACAAGCAAGCCATATTGCATGTGTAGGGACAGACTGTGCCACTAAGCCACAGGCCCAAGCCGTGGGTGGTGTGGAGAAGCATTGTTCCCCAGCAATTAAAATGAACATGCTCGCTACACAAAACTGCAATGTGTCCCTTCCTCTGTGAGCTGTGCCCTCCTTCTGCTCCCTGACACAACCAGCCACAGCAGTGAGCCGAAACTCTCTTTTGTTCCAGGGAATTTGGGGGACTGCAAGCCTCACTGACAAGTCAGCAAAAATTAGGAGGTAAGCAGTGTTGCCTGAATGATTTCTATCCTTCTTCCTGTGCTTCAGTCCAAGCATCAGAACTGCCAGTCCTGTATTTAGGTTATTATCTTATTCCCTGTGGATTTTGAAGGAATACATTAATACTGATTCTGGGCATCCAGCAAGAAGCAGGTTGGCAGCTGGATGGATGAGAGGTAGGTCGTGTAGTGAGTGGTTCCTGTGCAGACCTGATCCATGAGGTCAGGCAGCTGAACATCAGTCCTCCATCCCAGACCTCACAGGTGAGCAGCAGCCACCTAAGGAGAGAGGATCACATCAATTCCTTACCTTTTTTCTTGCCTTACTTCTGGATAATTATGTTTCTCTTTAATTGTTTATGAAGGGAACAGCAAGTCTGTTTTTAAACTTTCCCAGAGTGTAGCTTTTCCATCAATTAATACTTCATTGCATATGAGGAGAGCTGATAACAGCTCAAGTTCTTTCACTGTTTACTTTGCTGTGCTGCTTATTTTCTCAGTAGCCAGCTTGATTTAAATGTGTTAATGAGGGTGCCACAATCTTGCTCTGAATGATTAGTGGGCCAAACCAGTCGAGATGTTTTAGGTGTTCTCCGACATACCTGATCTAACATCAGCAATAGGGATCTCAGGCACTAAGTTGCTACATGAATAATCTCCAGCCTCATGCTGCATGTGTGCACAGATACACTGATTAACCTCCCTTGGGCTCCCTCCAGGCCTCGTGCCTTTTGTTGGATGGCTCTCACTCACCCCAACCAAAATGATAAAGCTTTCTGTCCCCATGATATTTTCTAGAACTTATTTCTGAAGTATCGATGGAAGAAGGGAGTGAAGAGGGTATTTTTTCCTGTGCCCTTGCCTCCAATCTGAAGATCCTTTCACTCAATAGAACGCTGTCCCTCTTTCTGCTGCCATGGTGATTCAATGAGTTTGAGATTATTTTGCTAAATCTGCCTCTCCCAAGAGACAGTGGTTTGATTCTCGGTATTCTTAGACAGGTCAAGAATCGCATTAGCTCAGGGCAAAATTGCTCACAGTACAGGGAGGTGAGTTTCAAGATCTTGGCAAAGCAGCAAAAAGGACTCGGTCTCAACTCTTGTGATAGATGTCAGGATGCTGCCAAATAGAAGCAGTTTTGCTGAAAGAAAACTCAGAGTGGTATTGCTGCAGCCAGGGACAAACCAGCAGTGTTGCAAACAGTCCACCCACAGTGGAAAAATACGGCACGATAGCATCAGGCATAATAAAGGAAAGAGATGGCAGGTGAATGACATGCTTATTTCGCATCTTTGAAGCCATTTATTTCGAGGCGGATTGTTGTGCAGGAGCTACTCAGTAGCCCAAAGGCAGAAGCACATTTATGCTTCACATATCCGTGACTTGTGTTGCACAAACAGCAGTATAAAAGGCCACTGTTCTTGGTTTGCATGTGCACACGATTAGGTCCATTCACAAATCCACTTTATCCTGCCCTGTTATTTATGTATACACCAGTCAGCTACACAATGCAGCACATGGCTCTTTCTGAGCAGGCAGTCTGAAAGTCTTAGCCTTCCTAATTTGAAACAGAACTGGGTAAAAAGCAAAATTTTTAACCACATGGCAAAGAAGATTCAAAAATAGGTGTTCTATTTGGAAATCTAAATGATTAGAAAACTACCATAAATTGAATAATTTTCCTAAAAGTTATTACAGGGGGCTGTGGTAGTTATGTCGTAGTTATGTCTAATTCTGGAAATATTCTAGGAATATTTTAAAGATGATGACTTATTACTGTTAGGAAAGATATATTAAGTTGAAGATTCCACAGAACTGACTCTTGTGGGTCTTTGTTTCTCACCATTAAAAGTTCAGTAAAAATTGTTTTACCCATATCTAACTTGAAATGCTCTCAATATGCAAATATCATGTTGTGGCTTATTTATGTTTTGATATCTTACAGATCAAGCTTCATCTAAAAACTTCAAAGCACTTTGCAAGCAATAGATAATGCTACAGTCCAGTGGAATTTATTATCTTATCAATTTTATGAAGAGTTTTAGTGCTGAAATCAACTGATTTCTAAACCACTTTTCAATCTCTGAACATGTAATCTTGGCTCATTTTGAAGTCGATTTGGGTGGTTTTATTCATGGCAGTGGTTTTCTACAGTTTCAAGAGTATCTTTAAATTCTGCCCACAGTCCTGCATAAATCCAGGAAACACCTCGCAACAATCAGGGTGTGTAAAAAAGTGGTGATCCGGTCAGCTGCTCATCTTTACTTATATTGCCATACTTGCATACTACTATGAAAAGAATATTTTGGAGTAGGCTGCATTTCAATTTACAGTAATAGTTATTCTACCATGTTGGGATGCCTGCAGGCTTTTTCTTCTGTGACCATGAACTTTAACTTCTTCTATATGAGTGCAGAATACTGCAAGGAATTTTATTTCTTAATATTTGTGTTGTGCCCTGACTTGTTCCACATGACTTCTTTCTTCATGGGTTATTTTTAGCTGCCAGCCTTGTAAATGCAGACTTACCAGTAAGTAGAGTTCAAGTTCAATCTCAAAAAAGCAAGGCTTTTAAAAAATAAATATGTTGTCTAAATATTCATTTCAGGAAAGAAAACATTCTCAGATGAAGCAATGTCAGAGTCTTTGATTTCTGTGATTTAGAAAAACATGATAAGGATAGAAATTGGTGTAATTCTTTTCATGGAAGTTTGCAATTTTGTTAAAAAAGTTAAAGTCATTAATTTGTGAGTCATTCAGAGCTGCAAACCAGATTTACCTATATATGACAATACATACCTGAACTTTCAAAGGTAATGAACTTTCAAAGGGTTGTTTGTCTTGGAAAGACATATTTTGGTCATAATTTTTACTGTGTACATATGTTTTTACAGGAAATTTTGTCTGTTTCTGCTATTCTCAAGGAAAGCTAACAGAGAAAACCTGACACTGCTCTCTAGGCCTGGGAAAGTTATTAAGGGATTAGATTCCCTTGTCTAGAAGCATGGACCAGCTTTCACATTGCAGCCAGGACTGTGCTGGTGTGTTCTGCCGTCGAGAGGGAACGTCATGAGTCCATCCTCCTGCAAATCTTCGTCTGCCCAGCATTAACTGTGGTTGATGCCCACTGTGACACAGCTTGACAAGGTGGAAACCACAAATGCATTTCACAGTGGAAAAGACAGTTCAGAGATCCATAAAAAGTGTTTGATTGTTCCAGCTTACACACAGGGAGGACCCCAAGCAACCAGGTCCAGATTAGATTCACAGTCCCAAAATCCAGACAACTTGCCAAAGAGAGGGGAGGTGTTATGTGCAAAGTATGAAAAGGTAAAACTTTAGACTAAACCTGGCGATTTGAGGTTGAAATATTTACTATACCTAAAAGTCAGCTTCTATCATACAAATTATGGTCATTTTACATACCAAACTATGTGGGGAGAAGATCATCAGAGATACTATTTTCCATCATATGAATAGCCTTTTGGCTGAATATTGCATGCCACAAGCCATTTCCTTTTCTCATCCGCTTTTCTCCCTCACTTGCTTAAGTGCCTAAATCAGGCTACGTGTGAGCAATTGATAGATGGCTCAGAATCTTGACCAGAAACAAAACTTTCCTATGCCTGCTTGTCATCTTTTCCCTGCGTCTCCACTTTAGGAAGCTGTTTGGGGTTGAAGGAACAAAAAAAAATACTTCATCAATCTGTAGTTTCCTCTTAGAAAAGCCCTCTTCTCCTGCTTTGCTGCAATGAGATTGACTTGAATTTTTATTGTTCTTTGATAAAAATTGGATAAACGTGGCCTTCTCAATCATGAGGGAATTTGTATAAAACTTTCTGTGCCTGGATTAGTTCCAAAGTTGCTATCTCTGGATTAATGGTTTTACCTGATCTGAAAACAGTGCTTGTAGTGCCAGTAACACAGGACCTGAATCAGCATGAACTGTAGCATCAGTAGTCCACCATCACCATGTTTGCAAGTAGCACTAAACACCTTAATACTTGGGCCTTTGCTTTGTCATGAAAATGCTCTTCAAGAATGTGAATCATCAGCCCGATGTACATTTTAAATCAGGAGGCACTTTATAACCAAAGGCATGATTCTACTCAGAAAGAAAAAACTGTGCACCTTCTTACTAACAGCTGGATTTTTTTTCAGTTTTTGGTTTGCAGCTCCTTTCAGTGTGAGGATAGCCAATGTGGATATGTGCCTGCTAAAACCTGTAGTAGATAGGAGGATGGATATTTTTATGTCTTAGGGATTCTGTTTGTTGTGGGGGGGATTTGCCAGCCAAGCATGCTAACTTCTGTTAACTTTCTGTTCTCAAATTCAATTTAGACACTGGTGTTGAAAGTCAAAAGACTTATTTGAACTGTGCTTTGATTGATGGAATTCTGACTTTTCAAAATACTTGCTCTGTGTTGCCATGCCAGAAAGACTCACTAAGAGTGGACTTTGTATGAGAATCACTCTGACATTAACAAGTCCACTTGTTGGATCATGCTTTGTCTATTGCAGGATTTCACACAAGTTTTTATATGTTGAACTCACTAGAAATGTAATTTTGCATGCTTTTCTATGTATGTTTTAACTGAACAAACATCCTCTCTCTATCTCAAAGCTCAAGATATTTCTAAGGTATGTGGTTTGCTTTGTAAGTGCAGACTTTCCCTTCTGCCTGGACTCCCTAGTCACTCATAAACAATACAGACCATAGTACATTCCAACTTTTCCAACAATATCTCCTTTTTGAATTTAACCATTTTTATTTTTAGCATTCACAGTGAATTGGCAAAAGGTAAAGCTAAAATAAATAGGTCTTTTAGTGAGGAAGACAGTTTTTTGGAAAAAAAGTGTAACTAGGACTGACTAATTTCAATTAAATTTGTATATCTGATCCATACGTTTGGTTCTATATTAAAGTGACAGCTTAATTGGTGGTTGTGGCTGGATCTAATTAAATTTAATAAGGACGATGAGCCTTTTTAGGTTGGCATGTAGATACCAGCAAGTTACATGTGTACGTTACTGTGTTATGTATTAGATATCTTGAGCAAATATAGATGTCTTTACAGTGCATCTGCTACCCATGTAGGAAAACAATGTCCCAAAACATTCCAAATATGAAGAAAAAATTAACCCCCTTTTTCATATTTATATTTTATTAGCATAAATATATTTATTTATTATAATACATATATTTATTAGCATAAATATCAGCTTCCAATTTTCAAATAGGGCTTGGCCAATTTTATGTATTTTGAATAAAAAGTAGTCCAAGTGGATGAGGAGGATACACTTAGAATTCTTTATTCAGAACAGTGTTGTTCTTCCGTTGGGGAAGATTCTGTCAGTGTTGCTCCCTGAAAAAGTACATTTTCTGTATGTAGCACTGAATTCATTGAGGTTATCCCTGTATTTATGTTGGTTTTCTCTTTGCTTATTTATCTGGGAAAGTCATAGACCTTCTTCACTGATGATGAGTACTGCAAAGTGCTTGTTGCTATCTATTGCTGAATTTGCTTCTTCTTCCATCTAATCTGATCCTTTTGTTCACTTAGGTATTCACAGGGTAAAAATGCCTGAGGAGGCCAAAGTCAGCTGAAAAAATATAAGGGATGTGTTCCAAGAAAGTGATACCAGTATGTTAAAGGAAGCAAACTGAAAATCAGAGAAAAGCTTTATAATTTAAAATTAGCCTAAAGCCACACTGCTATGCCAAATATTACACAGCGTTTAGGTGGTAAATCCTTGCCATCCTTGTTTCCTGTTGCCCGATACTTATTATCTGTAATAGTGTAATTTACCTTCTTCCTTGGAAAAAAAATGAATAAAATGAATGTATATGCACATTTTTGTGTATATGTGTGTGTATATCAATGCACTAATATTTACATACTTATGGAAAGAAGCAGATTCTGTTCTCATTTCTACAACACATACCCAAGTGATTCTGAAGATCTACTTAGCAGAATTTCTGCACTAATTTGCCTTTTAAGGGGTTTGATCTGAGACAGATTTTTCATGTGTGCTCAAAACTCATCACTCCAACTGACATCAACAATAGTTTTGTTTTGAATGTACAAAGAGCAAGATAATGCCAACTAATCAAAAAAAGCGGTCTCACAGGTCTTAGGTTGGGTACCCAGCATCAGAAGACACTTTAGGATTACTATCTATGCCTCATGTCCCCAGATGAAACATAGAAGAGTAGCCGCTCCGTCACTTCACAAGGCTGTTATGAAGACAAGTGTGATTAAACAAGATTTGGATAACGTTGTGATGAGCACTGGAGAAACATTAGTCATTCTGATTTTCGAAGGTTGTTTGAATAGTATGTGTCAGGGGGCTACAAATGGGACAGGAGGAAGAAGAATGGCTAGTTGTTCTTTAACTGAGGCAGCATGATCTACTTCATGCCCTAAATGAAATCAGGATGCCATGCAAAAATGGTTTTTGATGAGGCTATCAGAGACTATATTACTAAACTTACACAAAATCCATTTTCTAACTTTGAAGTTCTTGACTTTCTAAGCAATATTGTGATATTCAACTTGTTTTTAAAATATTTTGCTTGTATTAGAAACAATTAAATTTCATATTCACTTTTTCAAATTTGTGATTTGTATAAGTCATCTAACATTGTTAGAAGTATCTTGCCACCTATACTTCATAGTTTTGCTCCATGTTTGCTAAGATATCCCAGTTGAGCATTTCTTGTCTCATGTATTAGCACAGGTTATCACCAAGGCAATTTTTCTCATTCCATTCTTGAAATTTACTCCCTTTTGAAGATGAAAGAAAGGTTGGTTTCCTGAAGTTTGTCTTTCTTCCCTAAGCATCATGAAGGTTATTAATTGGGACTCAGTCTCCCTGCAAAGCTTTCCTTACTACCCTAGGCCACCACCACTGTGGCACTGCCTCTCCCATCCCCCTTCTTGATGCACCTGCTGCACCCTGGCTGCTCTGGCTCCACATGTACAGCATCTCTTTTATAGTTTATGGAGGCCTTGAGAAATTAATAGTATGAGAAACTGCTTTGCTTTCTTTCTTTCTCACTCAGTCTGGGCTCAAATAAAAGGCCACCTAGATTGTACATTAAACCACTCAGAGAGCAAGGGGTTTCTTTTGGCAGAAAATTTCATGCATATAAGCTAAGGAAAACAAGACCCTTTACAACTTTATCATTAGATGGAAACTCATGCAATGTGACTACAACCCTATTCCAGCCTGGGATATTTTCCCTGACCCTGTTTTATCAACTCTGTACTTGGAATTCTGACAGACAGCAACGGGTACATGCTGCAGACTACAGTTCTGTGAGAGTGTTTAGTAATGAGCACACCACCACAGGAGAAAATTGGGCCTCCAGAAATCATAGTCTGGAGGCAAAGAGATTTCCCTTTCATTAAACTAACAGCAGAAGCTCTACTGAGCTTTTCCCTGCAAGCTGTCACTCTTGGATGTTTCTATAGACTTTCCAAACTGCTAAGTTGCAGTAAATAGCAAATAAAATAATTTGGCCTAGTCATCATTTGGATCTATGAAGTTTTACATCTCAGAAAGCTCCTAACAATCAGAGAAGATCAACAGATTTTTAAGGAAGTGTAATCAAAAGCCTGAAGGATGTGTTAGAAGTATGAGTTCTGCCTGAGTCTGCTAGTGCAGATGAAGCCAACTGACAGTGCATTATAAAGAATATATGTCTCTGTAGCAATGCCTTTCATGGGAGAGCACTTGATACTTTCTGATGATGAGCAAAGGGATTGAACAGTGTGGTTTTAGTACAGCAGTCATGCACTCCCAGCTATGTGAACTGAACTCAGAGATGTAACAGACAGCTGAAATTTTTGACTGGTATTTGATAGTTGCTGCTACCAAAAGATCAGTAATTTTTGAACCTTTGTAGATAATTTTTTTGCATTTTTGTTTTCAGTAAGAGGACACTCATTAGAACAGGTGAATCATTTGCTAATAAGTTGTGTTCTCCAGAGATAAACATTTCTCATTTCATATTTGTATTTTTTTACATTTTTTCATTTTTGTTAAGCATGATATAAAACAGTTATTGTGGACTTCTACTGTACAGGATGGGTTTATTCCAGGGATGATTCTGCATGAGTCAATGCTGATCCTGTAGATCATGTTTTAAAATTGCTCAGTTGGACTTACTATCAGAGAAGACACAGTTGCTGTATGGCAAGTGTGCCTTTGCTGTGTTGCATGTATAGTTCCAAAATCACAGCTTGCTCTTTGGATCATCCAGAAAGACAGAGGGAGAGAAACTGCTGGTTATATAGACTGTGATTGCTTATTTTAACTCAATATAAAACATAAGAATACAAGACTTCTGACAGCTTTAAAGCTCAGCAATCTCCAATGTGTTGATTCTGCTATTCTATACATTTAATTTTCTTTTTAAAATGTATCCTATTTCTCCAAGCAGTGATTTGCTTTTCAAATTATCGTTGCCTAGCTAAGACTTGTGTACCAGGTGCCATGTAAAAGCATGTTAAAAGTAGATAAAAGCAATTTATCCTGCCCTCTAATTAGAGATGTCTTGTCTTTACCACTGACAATAGCAGCATGCAGCTGTGGCAGAGGAGAGATAATAGCACCAGAGCAGAGAGAAATTAAAGATAGGTTATCATATGCTGGCTGATGTAGAGTGTCATCTCTCCATTGCATTGCTAAGATGGTCCTTAGGAAGAATACTAACTTAGCTCTTGGCCTGAGTCAAGCAGATTTATTTTAGTTATTAAATCCAAGGTAAGATTTTATTATAATGAGGCAAAGGGGGCAGAATAATAATGTCTCCATTAAATACACAGAAAGAGAATGTGACTTGAGAATGTGATTACTGTATCAATAAATACATGCACACCACGTCCCAGTATGTGCTGGATCTTTATGAGAGTGGAACTAAGATTCATTTTGCCCTGCATAGAGTTCCTCTTCAGATGAAGTGAATGAGTGCCAGGGGGGTCATATAGTGGGATAGATGACTCGGTGGCATGTCTGCTGGATGATATAAAGGGTACCTTTAGTTCAGCAAGAGGCTCAAAATGAATGGGAAAAGGGTGGCATAAGCCTGTACAGGTATTCTCATTTTTATATCTCAATGCCTCAATATGCTATGTACAGGGAGTCTGCACTGGAAAGATGATGTGGAGAAAGAAATCTCCATCAGTATTAGGACTGAGCAGTGTCTCAAGAACTGCAAAGGGACTTGATGCGGGGAACCCAGCAGGGAGAAAGTCAGTGAGAGTGGATCTGAATAGAGGGTCTGTTTTGGTTTTAGAAGGCAAATTTCCTCATATTGTTACAATAATACTGGGGTAGGACTCCTAAGTCCTTACCACAAAACTGTGGTTTCCAAATTATGGAGGAGTTAAAGAACTTGTTCTTTGTCTCCAGCAAGATGCTAACAGGGGAGTCATCATCCCTGCACTATGACCAGGTGAGAAAAATCTAAGACCACAGCTAAAACTCACTTCTGGGGGAAGGAGTGTGAGTAGTAAATGGGCTAGATCATGCCTCAATCATCTGTACTCATGCCATCACTGACATATATCTGCACTTGAGAGTTAACTCATGGTCAGGTCTCAGGGACTGAGCGACACGGAACATTGTACTGAGGAAGCATTGCATGTCCTTAGTCCTGACTGCAAGAGATGGATATTGTGCATCTTTCCAATGTTCTAGATATATGTGCAAACACAATGAAACTGAAAGAATGCACTTTACCTCCTGTAAGTTCACAGACAACACCAAAGTGGGCAGGAGTGTTGATCTGCTGCAGGGTAGGAAGGCTCTGCAGGGTGTTGGGATCTGGACAGGGTGGATCGATGGCCTAAGGCCGCTTGCACAAGGCTCAACAATGCAAAGTGCTGAGTCCTGCACTTGGCTCACAACAACCTCTTACAGTACTACAGGTTTGGGAATGAGAGGGAGGAGAGCTGCCTGGCAGAAGAGACCTTGGGGGTGCTGGTGGACAGCAGCTGAACACGAGCCAGCCTGTGCCCAGGTGGCCAAGAAGGCCCATGGCATCCTGGCCTGTGTCAGCAGTGGTGTGGCCAGCAGCACCAGGGCAGGGATTGTCCTCTTGTGCTCAGCACTGGTGAGGTCACACCTCGAGTGCTGTGTCCAGTTTTGAGCCCCTCAATTCAGGAAGGACATTGAGGTGCTGGAGTGAGTCCAGAGAAGGGCAGTGGAGCTGGTGAGGGGTCTGGAGCACAAGTCCTGTGAGGAACAGCTGAGAGAGCTGATGTTGTTTAGCCTGGAGGAAAGGAGGCTCAGGGTGATCTTGTCACCCTCTTCAACTACCTGAAAGGAGGTTGTACCTAGGAATGGGCCA
The DNA here is from genome assembly GCA_013390045.1 of Picathartes gymnocephalus. Taxonomy (NCBI): domain Eukaryota; kingdom Metazoa; phylum Chordata; class Aves; order Passeriformes; family Picathartidae; genus Picathartes; species Picathartes gymnocephalus. Next base: position 94,926 of record WEKY01059049.1, read on the forward strand.
GCCTTTTCTCTCAGGTAAAAAGCAATAGGATGAGATCAAATGATCTCAAGTTGCACTAGGGAATGTTTAGATTAGGAAAAACTTCTGCACTGAAAAGGTGGTTGGATATTGAAACAGGCTGCCCAGGAAAGCAGTGGATTCACCATCCCTGGAAGTGTTCAAAAAGCATGGGGATATGACACTTTATGACATGGTTTAATGGTGAACACAGAGGTGTTAGGTTAACAATTGATCTTGATGATCTTAGAGGTCTTTTCTAGCCCTAATGAGTCTATGGTTCTACACCATGGCACAAAAAGAAAAGCAATTTTAGTGTACAGAATTTAGGATCAAGCATGACTTCTGCAAAGCTAAGAACACTTCCAGAACGAGTAAAGCTTGCATTGACATTAAATAAGTTTGAAAAAAATGGTTTTTTAGAACACAACATGCATAAAATCATGGATTTCCCTCTATTGCTCTTGCAGTGTGACGCCTGAGAACAGTGCTTATAACTCACTTCATGCCACGGTATTGCAGGTACTCTGCACACAAGTTTTTTTGACTCTGACCTGTCTAGCTTTTGATTTAAGGGAAAAGAGATCAAGATATACCCCTCTACTTCTCTTGTTATATCAAATACAGACATAGATTAAGGCCTGTTGACTTGTTTAATTGTTTTAACATGTTAGTAATGCCACTTGCAGAACTTGAAATTTTCTCCAAAGATCATACAAATAATATTTTAGTACTAGTGGCCAGAGCTGGAGGGGAAATTGCAGCCAAAAATCAGTTTAACTGATTTGATATACACTGGTACATTTCTCCAGATCTTTCACCTGACTAGATCCTATCAGGGATTAATAGAGATCAGATTCATTCTATATTAATTAAAATGTTGATGTTACTGCTGAGTGTAATTCCTTTATAGGGATATTGCCTCTGAAGGGGACTGGAGATAAATCAGGTATACATGCTCTCAACTATGGTATATACAGCTACAGAGAATGATCTCCTTGGATTAAATCTGAGGTCTGTTTTCAGTTTTGAGAGAACATGAATTTAAGCACTGAAATCAATGAATTCATCCATTCCTACACTGACAGTGCAATGCAGAGAATAAGTTCAAAGGTCTTAGTATTTGAAGTACTGCAAAATTTTACCCTATGATTTTTTATTTATATCCTGTGTTTCTGAGCTTTTCAAATCCTTTTCTGACTTTATAAAAATAATTTTACATGATGCCCACTGGGATTACAGTGTGTCCTGTAAAACCATAGCTAGGCTTTCAATTAATGGCCTCATGCTGCTTCTTGTTCTTACTGGGGAATTGTTTAGTTTCTCCAGGACCACAGAATCTTCATGGTTTAAATAACAGGTCACTCATGCTGGTACACCTGTTAGGTTACACTGCTTAATAGACATAATTTTTTTAAGCTGCTCTTATTTCCTTTTGTTTGCTTAGTAAATTTGTGTTTGTAAAGGTTTATGATGCTGGCAACATTGGGAATAAGAGTCTCACTCGTCTCTAAGTCACTAACACTGTGAATTGCTGTGATCCTCTGAGATACCATAAGATCTCTGCCTCCTAAAATTTGTTGAGCATATGAGGTAATTGCAGTTCATCCTCTCACCCAGCCAATTTAATGATTGCTGGTGTAATCATGTTTCCTCTTGCAGCAACATGCCTCTATAATGCAGGTCAATTGCTGAAGTAGCAGGGGAAGAAAGAATAAAGGGGATGTATCCCATGAGCTTAGTGAATGGTAATACATACCACTGCCTCTAGCACAGAGGGCTGGGAAGCCTCCATGACTCTGACCTGGGAGGGCTGAAATGAAGCAGGTGGGGAGTGAATGAGTGAGCTCACAGGGCAGTGAGGGACAGTGATGAGAGGTTGGGAGCTTACATGGAGGTCCATCTGTAGAGCAAATAAGTCAAGATGGAGAAGAGAGGAAAATAGACCTGTGATGGAGCAGAGGCAGGATGGTAAAACAAAGGCAGAAAAAAAATGAGACAGGGAAGAAAGGGAGAAAAGTATTCAATCAACTCAACGGCTGAGAAAGGGAAAGGAAAGTAAGTCTGTATTCTTGGGCTGGGACAAATTAACCTTGGTACACAACAAGGACAGTGATAGCTTTCTGCCACCTCAACAATTTTTAAAACATAGTGTTACTCAAATGTGAACTGGCTTCCAAAGATGTCAGCAGATGTTTGACTGAGGCTGTATCCACCTTCTGTTCACTTCAAACTTGCCAGAGAAACACAGTAGGCAACTGCCTACAGTAAATCATTGCTGAAGCAGTAAAATAGCCACGACCTTCCTGACTTCACTTCTAGACCTGCCATGGGTGCTGCCATCAGAAGAGCACCTGGATGTGTGGGGCTGTGATGACTACTGAAGGCAAGGGCATTCTCCTGCTAATTTCAGTCCATAGCCCTACCTTTCCCTTGTTCACACTAGTGGCAGGAATGGCAAATTTTCTTGCACATTGGCCTCACTCTGCTGCTTCCAGTCCTAGGACCCTTGATTAAGTCCTATCTGAGGAGGGAAACCAAACCTTTCGTACATTCTGAGCAGACATAATCTAGTTTCTGCCCTTTTCCATGCTTCTTACATTGACTGTGGGAAAATGCTGCTCAGCCTGGGAGAGGAACTTTCTGTGAGCAGAGAAGCTGCCTTTGTGATTACTTCATGTCATTGAAATGGCACAGACAGAAGGAGCTGAGCTAGTTCAAAGGGGCTATCATCAACAGCGTCCATGGTTTTGTAATTGCCAGCAATTTCTTTTCGGCTGTCTAGAAGTCAAAAGCAGATCATTTTGGATGTGAGAGAAGATGATACTGCCAGTATCATGTATATATTTATACTTTTGATGTATATATTGGGTCTGGCCATGAGGAGTCCAAACTGGTGACTCCAGCTCCAGCCTTGGTTTGTGTTGTGAGTTTGCATTCATCTTTGAAGTCTGGTCTTTTAGAACCGAATGTGTGCAAACTGAAGCACCTTTGTGGGGCCAATTTGGAATAAAAATAGGGTAACAGCTGACCAGAAATATATGCATCTCATTGGTTTAATGAACAAGCAGCTAACTTGTACCTACAATTCCATCAGCTGCACACTTGCCAGGTCTAAGGTTCCATTTTCTGTAAGTGGGAGGCATGACTTTCAAAACAAAATGCTTCATTCTATGGATTAAGAGTAATGAGAAAATAAGGTAGCAACTAATTTTCTGCAATGGTGGGCTTTGGGGGTAAAAGAATTCCTATTCATAAAATATCTTAGACTTTTGCACAGAACTGTAAATTTTACAGAGCAAAGATACATATATATATATATATGTGTGTGTGTGTGTGTAATTGGTGAAGTGCAGTATTTTTGTGCATAGAATATTTTATTGAGCTCTCTAATGGACTAGGTAAATGGATTGCCCCATAAAAAGTTTACCAAGGCAATAAAAAGATCAAAGACATTTTTCACATTGCATCTCCAAACATCTAAACCACTGAAGTTTAAGAGTTGTAATGTGACCTTCCAGCCTTGGAAAACTTGTTACAATGACTAATTGTCCTGCTTTGCACTTTCAAAAAGTGATGACTGTATATAGAATTTGAGATCTAAAGGAGAATAGGAGTGAAGCGTGTGTTTGAGACAGAGGTACAAAACCAATTCTGTAAACAGCCACAGGCAGAAAGTTATCGTCACAGGCTATAATTATGGTCTAATGAAAGAAAAATAGGCATGACATAAACAAAGGGCAGAAGAGTTGATTATAACAGGAGGATGGAGAACATAACAATGAAAGGCAATGTCCTAATACAAGTAGAATAAAGAGAAAAAAATAGAACAAGAAGTGGCATCTTGTGAAGAAAGCCAAATAAGTGTGCAACCCATTTACACTGCAGGAACTGAAATCAGAAATCACATATATATTTTTCTCCTTGATGATGAAGAGTCATCGAGGAGATAAACAAATGTGCCAATTGCTAGCAAATAGAGTTTTTATCATGTAGATCAAAGCACTATTTTGTCCTGCCCAGTACTGTTCCGTGTTCATGTAAAGTGAGTCTATGAGCTGGCTTTACACACAGTGAGGGCTTGGTCTGAGCAGCCGTACAGATGAACAGAGCTTTGGGCTGGGACAGCCCACACAGACAGCAGCTTTCCTCTACTGTGCCTCAGGAGGGAAGCCACCAACATCAGGGTGCTCCATCACCAGCCATTGTGCCTGGTCCACAGCATGTTCATGCACAGGACACTGACACAGGCTGTGGGGCCCCTCAGAAGCAGCCCCCGAGAGAACAAGCCGGTGTGCTGGGGTTCCTTGGCAGAAAGGAGCAGATCCCTGCACAGCAGCAGCTGATGGCAATGCAGTGGGAGCCTGAGCACAGAGGGGCTCATGGGATACTTCCTCTCAGGTCCTGGATTTCCTCCACAGCAAACAGCCAAGCTGCAGCATGGGCACAGAAGAATGTTAAAGCTCCTCCCAGATGGCATGGGAAAACTGAAACCATTTTTCTCAAGGCTCCCAGGGAGAGGATGGCATCACCCAAAGTTTGGTCCACACTTCCCAGAGCTCTTAAATGCTGAGCATCTTCTGCAATGCTCTGTGAATCTTCTGCAACCTCTGAGCCTCCTCAGCTTCCCAGGGTTTCAGTGAGAGCCAAGAATACCCAGTACTTCTTCACACAAAGCACCCTGAAAAGTCAGGCTCCTGGATGAAGTGCGTGCCTCTTGGGCAGTCGTAGGTGTTTCTTCTGTCTGCTCAAGCGTGCTTGTGTGTTCAACAAATCATACATAATAATGTCAAATTATTAATAACTTGTGAAATTTCTGGAGTGCTTTGGGAATATTTTCCTAATGTTTTATGCAAACTACTTTGCTTGTTTCTTTGAGAGCCTTTGTTTGCTTATTGAGCCACTGATAATTTCCAGGACCAAATGAACCTATTTAATACAAAAAAATCTATTAGGCCATGCAGTAGAAGTTGTAATTTTTTCAAAAAATTGAGAGAATTTCTTTTCTTTGTACTGGAGAAAAGACCACACAGGCTTTAACCAAGTGAAAACAGCTGTGTACAATCTCTGGTACTTGCTTTGCAGGATCACATCTGTGTGGTCAGCATGTGCTGCAATACTGAGAGCAGACTGTTTATAGATCAGCTGTTTAGATGTGGTGATCTGTCTGAAAGTGTCAGTAGCTGCTCTATTTGTTCACTTGATCTTCACCTTATATTTGGTCTGATTGTTAAAAAGAGTATGAAATGCAAATATGGCTTTTGTTTATTCTTTGTCTCTCAGTGTTCACTAAATATTCGGCCAGAGTGTTTTCCAAATATCCAGTCCTGCTCTGGGAATGACATGAAGGGTACACACTCTGCTTTGCTTGTGAAATTCAGTATACAGAAGGTCTGTATAATGCCTGTTTCCTACTTTATTTCCATTTAGACTGTGTCAGGCTTTTTGTGTTGTGCAGGGGCTGTGTTCCTGCAAAGGATAATGCTTTGCATGTGTATCCAAGGTGAGTTTCCATTGTAGTCTATCAGATTGCATCAGACTTTCAAACAAATTCAGTCCTGGGACTGAGTATTTCCAGAGTCTTGGCTGCCTCCTCCTATCTAATGAGAATACCTCATGTATTTTATTAGATAACTGCCTTGAGAAATATATAATTTTGCAGGATCTCATTCTTTAATAGGCATTATACTGCTGAGGTTGTGCTATAAAAAGTTTTAAATGGATAATGGATAGCATGGGTTTGCAAAATTGCCCCTGAAAAAGCATTATTTTCTCAGGTCCATTCAGTGAAGAAATATTGGACGTAAAGACATCTGGTTTTCTGTCCTCATATTAACAAAGACATGAAAAGGCCAAGTAGAAGAGTTGCACCATTACTAGAGTTTGCAAATGGCTGTGGTCACTCTGTTGTTTCCCACACTGGGGTTAGAAGGCAAACACATGGAGGAGTGTCACACAAGAAGGCTGAAGGCACAGGTCAAACACGTGCATAGAAGTGCTGAGAAGTAACTTGAATGTTTCTTCATTCATTGAAAGACCAATATAACGTGAGGATGAAATTATGAAGGTATCCTAGCAACTGTATTTTCAGAACACCCATGGCCTGTAATATTGCAGTGAATGCCAGCCGCATTTTATTAATTCAAGAGGGTGAGAGCAGATAATTTTAATTAATAAAATTTAATGGTAAGCTCCTAATGCAGAAATTTGATAAGCCCCCTATTGTGGGCACCGTTGCTATAGTTCTGTAGAGCTTTTAGAGCTTCCTAAATCTGAAATTATGAACTAGTCCTAGACACGTTAAGACAATCCTTATGCTATTCTTATTTTGGAACATAAGCGTGGTTGTAGACCAGGACCTCCTGCCCTTGCTATAATAACACGGAAAATACGAACAACAGAGGGGAACCTTTGCTGCTCAAGGCAGCTCTGCAGTGACACCAGAGCGCGGCCTCCCGAGCCCGGCAGGCGAGGTGCCGGGGAGGGCACAGGCTGGCCAGGAGCGGCCGGGCCGGGTGGAGCCGCGGGGTTCGGCTGCTGTGCCAGCAGCACGCACGGGTGTTGCACAGTGCCAGCCAGGTTTGTTCCTGGGCCAAGCAGCTGTCATTTAAAGAGCAACAAATGGTTTGCTGCAGAGCAGATGGAATAGAGAGCTGACCCTTTAATTTATTTGCATGCATGTGTATATAAAGACAAGATTCGTACGAAAATCAAAAGTAAAAAAAAACCAAAACAAAACAAAAAAACCCAACCAAAACAAGAAAGGCTTAATTACCCAGGTTATTCCATGTGCACAATGGCAGAAAAAATAAACTAAGTTTTTCCACTGCCGTAATTCAGGTTAGTTTTACAAAACTTATGTTGCTACAGTGAATTTCTGCCAACTTCTACCAGCTGATGATCTGGCTGATTACGTCTGTTAATTTGTTTGTAATGTCCATAATGCCTTCTTAGACATTTTAACTCTGGACATGATTTGTTGGATTCCACATGCTCTGGGATGATTATGAATTTTTATGTTCTGAGTGAGCCAGGTCAAACCACTGCTGCTGGCTTTCCCTGACAGTGTGTTCCATCAAGATGTTTCCATTTGCAGTTCAGCCAGGGTGTACAGGCATGCAAGTGCCAGCCAAATTTGAAGGAGGCACCTCCCTCAGGTCTCTGGAAGACATCTTTCTGAGACGAAACCCAGCATTGTGTTCTGGTGTGAGTACCTTAGATCAATTTATCAGCACAGACAAGAGGACTTTTCCTGTGGGAGAGCAGGGGTGGAGGGCTCTCAGACCCATGCCAAGACCACATCTTTTCCACAAATTGTTATTCACCCTTACCATCATTACTTACTTAAAAACAGGACAGAATTGGCATCACTCTGTGGACCAAATCATCAGATCACTGGCTGGCTGTGGACTATTGTTTGGGGGCCGCTGTTGTAAACTTATTTATGAACCAGTGGAATGTTGGGGAATTGCCTGTAGGGCTTGGGTTTTTTATTGGACTCTCATTGAATTTACATATTTTATAAATACTTAGCAAAGATCATTTAATTGAGGGAGGTATAAATGAACCACTGTGTTTGAAACTGCTCTGTGAATGAGGCAGATATATGGAGATATCCCCTATAGTTGTGCTAAAGTTCCACATAGATCATATCCACATCTCTGAGAGCCTGTAGAAAACATCACAACACACACAAGGAACCCTTCCAGTGGTCAGAAATACATCTCAGTCAATGCACAGCTGCCATGATATTGCCACTGTCACAGGCTAGCCAATTCAAGAGGTTTTGATTGGGTTTTTTTAAAAAACATCCATGATAACTGTTTCAGTATGCTGCATGAACACTGGAGGCAGCTTTCTCACACAGCAGGAGGATTTGCAGCACTTCTTGTTTTGCTTTCAACAAATATTTTCTTAACATGAAACATAGTTCACACAGAAATGCAAAAAAGGGAGGATTTGAACCCAGCCTAAAAGTGAGGTTCTGCCACGTGCAGTAGGTGAGATGGGAGTTCATAAACATACGAAACTCTCACAATGTAAGGATACAATGCAAAGCATGGAGCTCCTACTTTTTTATTGTGTAAGGCAAGGGCTGTTGATTGGATCACGTTCCACGTGGTATCCTATGAAACTGAACACGTTTCAATTGGTGTTAGGGATTTCTGGCTAATTAAAGAAGCCAAAGCAACGTTTCCTTGAGTTAAAATAAGTATTATGTGTATGGAAATTACTCATTCTCAATGAAGAATGGCCAACGATGAAAATTTTCACAGACAAGATCGGCAAACACACAGTAACTTGAAAGTCTTGTAAGCTAAATCATAGAAAACTTACTACACTTAACAATTTGCCTTTACTTCATTGTAATTTGATGTTACCTGCTTTCCTGATTTTCTTTTTCTATTTCTTGCAATTATGAAAAATTAATTATCATATGCATTTTAGGAGATGAAACATATTTTTGAGAAGTCCTTCTTTATTGCTATATTTCTGTACATTTTGGGACAAAACTTTTGTGTCCTAAAATGTACAGAAATATAGCAATTATGCCTATTATGCCTATAGCAAAACCTTATTATGCCTTAGAATATTTACCTCATAAAACATTTTGTTCGACTCTTTTTTTTTAACCTTCTATCACTTCTGTAGGAAAACTGTAGAGTACAACTATATTTTCTGCACTCTTTTGAGCTTGATGGAATCCAGTCTGCAGTGCTCAGACCATTGTCTGAGGCAATGGCTGAGCCATTGGAGATGACGGCTGAGATTTTGTGGAGGATTAATATCTTCCAGGGGATGGAATAGGGCCAGGGCTTATCCTGAGAAATTAGAGCCATCAGCATAACTCCATGTCCTAGGAAAAGTGCTTGAGACTACATAAAAGAAAATGCAAGGACTTATTTGCTACATTTTCCATTTTTAAAGGCTGCAGTCATTTTATTTGAATCAATTCTCTTGAAGTTTGTTAGATTTTAATTTTTTTTTTTTTTTTTTAATCTTTGTGTGTGTGTGTGTGTGTGGTGTTTTATTTCAGACTTTTCTCAGGGGGAAGGAAGGAACACTGGGGAAAATAGCTAAGTTGTCTTTCTCCCTAAAGTAGATTTTTGGAGCACTTGGCCCCAACTCAGATGCAATTGTTTAAAATTTGCTGTTTTCCAGCAATATTTTTATTTTATTATAAAAAATTATTAATATAAGCAATCTCTTTTCAAACTGCTGTTCCAATTATGTAACTCTGCGTTGGTTCTATTGTCAGAAAGTTTTCAGCCCTAATTTCATGGATAAACCCCGTGCCTTCCTTCTTCCCCTAGTACCTTATTTTGCTAAAGAATACAATTTATTATTTATTTTTATTATGTACAAACAATGCAATTTTATTTGGAAATTAATTATAGTAGAAATATGCAACATTTATGCCTAATGCTTGCAAGGTTGTGTTTTGTAGCTGTTAATTTTTTCCTAAACATAATTGTTAACACTAGATCAACGGACCAAATGTTATTGTGAGGCTGAGCATCCTTGTCTGAAAGATTTTATAAGTCAGTTTTGTTTTTTTTATTTGCAAAATTAAAAAATTTTATTAACACGTGAAAAATGTGAATGGAATAATAATGTTGATCTGTTTACAATACATTTAATCACAATGCTGAATAGAGAAAGAAAATAAGATGTTAGAGAGAAAGATTGTGCATATTTTAGCAGGTATAGATTATTCCTTCCTGTTTTATCAAATCTGTTCCTTAAATTTCCATCTATTTTGGTATTTATTAACATAATATAAATGTCTAACAGGTCTACTGCCAAAGAACTGTATAGATCTTGGGGTGAAATTCTAGCCAACGCCAGTTTTTGGTAACATGCTGTACTTGCTGAGAGACGCTCTCTCCCTGAAAATCAGTCTGACCAGAAAAAGAAAATTTCTAGAGATAAGAATAGAAGCACAGGTATTGAAAGATTTGCTCACAGCTATGAAGGCACAAGCTGAGTCAAAATGCACTTTAGCACAATGTCCTATGGAATATTTGTCTTTACAGCTCCTTTAGAGTGATCCTTGACACCTACTTAGAGATGGTTGAGAAGCGGATGGGTTAATTCCTGCCACAAAGCTTTGAATTAAGCAGTTTTCCTTCAGAAGTCTTACTGAGTTTGCTGAAGGACTGATCCATGCATCCCTTTTCAAGCAAAGCCTTGTGTAAAAATGATCTTATGACTTAGTTAACTGCTTCTGTACGTGGCAGTGGTTTCTCACCTCTGTCCCCGCTTTGAAGACAGCTTCGAACAACAATGTGGACAAAGAGAGACAAGAACCCTGTGAGACAGCCACACTCAGAAACGGGCACTTCCCATAGCAACTATCTTTATTCCCCGCCGAAACAATGGAACACGGAATGAAACTGTGTCACCAGCAAGGAGTGAAGCTTTTTGCCCTTGGATGGCTGCAGTCCAAGGTAGATGGCCTTCTCCTGGAATGGGTGGCAGTCCCCTAGCCCCAGAAAGCACAGGGGAACCTGGGACTCCCATTCTGCCCTGAACGGTCACCCTGAGAGGCCACACCAGAGCTGGTTCTGACTGTCTAGTGCTGATAAATGTCCCCGTGAAACAAACAGACATTATTGGTGATAAAGTCATGAAAAACCAAGATGAAATGCTGGTATGTTTCCTATTTCCCAAATCTCCCATGTCTGTCTGGTCTAGGATCTATGCTTATTTCTTATGAAGAGGCACCTGGCCTGTTTGGACACTGGAACTGTAATAATCATGACATGAAGCCTTGACATCCCCGTGTAATTCCGCTGCTGCTGGATATCTCTGCAAATTGTCCAGATCATGAGACCTTGAAATTAATTTATATTTTGAGCTGTAACTACTATGTAACACGATACACTTCAGCTGGCAGATGAAGTAGATGCTGGTGTGCCTCAAAGTGGTATGTGAATACGTAGAGAAAGCCCAAACTGGATTGTCATCATTTCGTTGTTCATGAGTCTCTGGTCCTTTGCTTCTTAGTGTTGCTTTTAAAAACACAAGCTCTATATCTCAGAGGTATACTTCTCCCTCCCTCCTTCCATGATCTACCTATCTGATCTAGGGCATGTTTCTGGGTGGCTGGGATTATCTTCCCTGCACTTTCTTCTTTACAATTGCAATGTTTTGCAATGTTCTATGTTGAATGGAAAGGGGAAAAAAAAGGCACAGCAAAACTGGGAATGTCTGATCAGCTTCCAAAATGATCTGGCAGCTGCTAAGTATTTTTTTCCCTTCACACTTTTCTATAGTCTTTGCTTTAGATACAGTATTAATAATAAAAATAATAATAACAGGGAAAAACCTCTGGAGCTTTTGATTGTATTAATCTTTTTTCAATGCCCACTGGCACTATAAACATATTTTGAGTTCTGACTTGGGAATAAACTTTCTAGAATATAACATCTTTGCATTCTGTATTTGAATCTACACCATACTATAAAGCCTTACAGAAGGCACCAAGGCATAAGGTTTGATGGATTCATTGGCCTTTTTTTCAACGGTTTATGATATTGCAGGCTCTAGTGTGCTGTCTGAATGCTCACTGGGAATAAACATTTTAGTAAATGTCACTTTTTTCCAAAATACTAAGACCATTTGCTCCTAATGCAAAGAATACTGACTAAGATTTCCAAACATTTTGGGTACCCAAATCCCATTAAAAGTAGTTCACCTTAAAATACTTCTGTCATTCTATCCCTTGTGAGGGACAAGCTTGTGGCTTGTGGCAGAATTGTGATAGACTGAATTTTAAAAATGCAAATTTCTGAAGCAATAGTGTAAGAATTCTTGGAACCTCAAGCAGGTTTAATACTCATGTTTAACTTTCAGCAACATCGAATATGATGCTAAAAAAAAGCAGTGGTACCACTTGCTTTAGCCCAAAATACCATCAATGTATTTCTGCTGTCTGTGGATTTTGATGTAAACTTTATCTGAAACTTTAGTTTCTGAGTCTGTTGCAGTGCCGAAAGAGGCACGGGTGAGTTTCCTGCACCAAGGAGATGCCCCTTCTGTCCTGAACCAAAGTGAAATTTGTGACTTGTAACTTCAGTGAGAACATTCATACCTGGGACCCTGCAACTGAATCTGTGGGGATCTGAAATGTGTCTGAAAATAATGGAGTGAAAAGAAATCAAGTCCCAATACGAAGGCAAACCAAGTTTGCTTCTGGAGTGTATTGAAAACAACAGAAAAACTCCTGTTTGCTTCAGACTGCTTTTTTTCTTCAAGGTGTGCAGGTTTTTTTCTCCTGACTGTATTTTAAAACAGTAAGAAAACTCAGTGGCTAACCCAAAGAAGTGATAATAGATTTTCTTGCATTATGTGTGTAACATAATGCCAGTACTGACAACCTACTTTTTATTCGTACAAAGTTTGTTTTTAGAATTGCTTGAGAGGAAGTTAATTAATGCTAATTTCCATTATTTCCATTTTACAAATATTTAGAAGTATTTCCTTTTGAATACCTTTTTAAATTTTTTTCATTTTCAATAGTAGTGTTTAAAAGTTGTCCTATTCATAATGCATAAATTTTTCCTTATAATAATTCCTTGACAGGACATATTTACTGTTATTCAATCAGCTGCATTCTTACAACAGTGCTACTGTGTAAATCACTCTGTACTTGTGACCATTTCCTACGAAATCATCAAATACTTACAGTTCAGAGTTATGACACTCTTGAGGGATTTGCAACCATCTCAAGACTGCAGAGAACCAAAAGGAGTCAAAGATGACAGTCCTGCTTGGGTGATGAAGCATAAAGAATTTTCTTGATGCTATAGACTTATTAATCACAAACAACACTTCCCAAGTCAGATGTATTTTAAGATAAGAAAAAAAATGCTCCTAACAATTTCTTTCTTCTCTCATGGTGCCCAGCACAGGCAAATAGTAATATTGAATAAATATAATTGAATTCTAAGTCCTGTCCAAAATAACATGAACAAATCATGTGTAAAGATTGTCATCTGGCATATACTGTCAATCTCTATCTTCCAATAGAATAAATATATTTAAAGAACATGGATGTTAAATGTGTGCTACATTCTAATTCTAGTTAAATAATATATGTACTTTACTTAAATAATATATGTACACACATATTAAATTCTTCCCAGCAGCAACAAATCCAAATGAAAATATAAATCTTATTTTTACTTCTACATATAATGCTATAGTACTAAAATCATATGATAAAATCTTACCAGTTAATGAAATCGAACATTTCTTTATAATGATAATTTCAAAAAAGTCCTAAATGTAAATTCATACACCTTGTCTTTATCTAGTATCTTTCTCTGCTTGTGCATTTAGTTTCTTTTATTTGTTTTTCATTTACTGTCAAAAAGGTAAATAGCATGACCTGGAAAATATTGATCCAGGAAATCTAGATGAAAATTTAAAAAAATATTTAAAATGTAATTATTAATGACATTCAGAAAGGTTTGCATGAAAATAGATCAAAAATTGGATTGTTAAATTCACAAAGTTGATTGATAAGAAAGGTGTGCTGAAATAACAAATACCCATAAAGAATCTAATTTCCTATAATATTTTGGTATAATACAGTATATGAGATATATACAGCAAATATTGTACAGGTTGAGCCTAGCTACTCACAGAATGTAGAAGGCAAGTGTAAACTGAAATCGTTGTCCAACAGGAGGTTTCTAGTGGGTCCCTCTGGGATCTATTCTCTGTCTACATGCTGTCCTTGGTGATGGTAGGAAAAACAGTATAAAATCATTGCTGGTAATATTAGAAAACGATTAAAAAATAAAATAGAAAATAATGATAGGGACTGATAAGATATGCTGGGAAAATGAGCTCATTGTAGCACAACTGAATGTCAGGTCATGCTTCTAGAAACAAAGAAACCAATCTTAAAATAGGATTTCCCCCTGCAAACATGTCCTCTAGGACTAGGAAATATGGAGGGGATATTAGTACAAACAGCCAGATCTACATGAAATAACAGCATGATGTAAAGCCACTTTCAGGTGTATGAACTGGGAGACAATGTTACCATATTGATGACAATACTGTGATTAATGCTGGATATGTCACTCCAGTATTGTTGACTGTACTTCAAAAAGGAAACTTGGAGATGCAGACAATCAGTGCAAAATTAGTTTGGTAGTTGGAATAGTTCAATAGTGCACTGATTCTTAAAAATCCCACACTCCTTAGCATAATCAAGGCATAATAAGGAATAACTAGGTATCTTAATCTAATGAATGTAAAAAATGGTGCAACTATTGCAATTCTTTGGACAGTAGCTAAGTCGGAAATACAGCTTTTAAGTAAGAAAACACCTTATAGAATGGCTTTTGTCTTTACATTTTCACTTACATGCATGTTTTTAAACCAACTTGAAAAAGTGTGCTCCTCAATGCACCTAAAAAAGGGGGAAGGTCTGATTCGAGACTTCACCAGTAGGACTGTGTACCTCCTGCAAGGCTACCTCTGACTGCAGAATCAATAGCTGCTTCCTTGAGAAAGGAGCTCGGAAGCAGGACTGTGTTGATGCACTGCTCTGCACTTCCCCTTCCTGGTCCTGCTGCATTGAAATTTGGCTCCCTGGTTTTGCTCTCTTAGTTCCTTGGAGACTACACTGGACTGCTGGGCTCAGTGGCTGTCTTCAAAGGGACACCAATTCAAATACATCCCTGTCTTAACATCCTTAAAATTAATTCATTAAAAAAGAATGCATTTTGGACATATTTTTCTTTTTTAATCTGTATTATAAGTCTTTGATCTGGTTTTGTTGGTTTTTTTAAATATTGAGTGACGTTGATAAAAATTTATTTTCATGCTGTATGAAACACAGAGTTTCATACCAGGTATGGTAAGTCCCAAGACAGCAGTGATAAGAAAGAAAACTTTTCGACTGGTAAACTGGGTGAATGTACATGAAGTCATGGAAATAAAATCAAGTAACATATGTATGCATGCACTTAGAGTCCCTAAGGTGTTTCCACAACAAGACCATTTTATAAAACCCTTTTTTAATATGTTTCTTCATAATTCTGTCTTCAAATGCCATCTGACCTTAATAAAAGTGCCCTGACTGCTTTACAGGTCATAATGTACTGTTCCTAGTGGTCTCTTGCAAACAGCAACATTTTTATAGTGTTCTCTGATAATCTGTCAGAGCTGAGCCCAGTTCCTGATAAATTGGTGTTATTCTCCCAGGTTGTTTGTGAGCAGTTATTAAACAGGTAACATGGTGTAAAACATGACCAACAGTTTATGTGTAGAAGATTTTAGACAAAGTGTGACAATTTATATTTGACTAGAGAAAAACTTTTCTTCATATTATTTACTTTTTTTTTTTTAGTAGCAGTCACCAATCCTACGGAGGATAAAATGTTGTGTATATTCTAAATATTCTGCTCTGTAAATGCACAGATTTTAGCAAATATTTGCAATAATGATGTTTATACATTTGGTGTCACCAATTAAAAGATGATTTTGCACTGTTTTTCTCCAATTCTTGGGCTTGTTTTATTATTCACTGTTCTCTGTTGCGTGATGTTTCTTTCAGAAGGTGTTGTGCTTTACATAATAAAATGCTGTATAAAGTTTTATTGTACTGCTCCATATTTTCCCAAGAAGTTGCATTCAAAATAATATTCAAACTCCACCACCAAATACTGCAGTTTGATAGTGTTCAACTGTAAGGACATTGTTTTAGCCCAATATAGATGCTCTAATATAAATTAGTAATTAGCACAGCCCATGCTGTGCTAAGTCCACAGAACAGACTGTATCTGTGATGTTTTTATTTGTATGCAGCTCAGTATTTTTCTCCTCTGTGTTTACTGATGGTTAAATTCTGCAGTGGAGAGGCCACTGTGCAAAAATTTAACCCCAATTTCTTGGATCCTTCTGCAGACTTCACATTTGTGCTTGTAGAAGGATCTGAGGCAAGGCTTGCATAGGTACCTGAAAATCTTTCTGCCAAGATGCTGCAGAACCTTATAGTCAGCAAGAGTCAGCACCCTCTGACTTGGTTATAGAAAACTCTGCTCACACACTTCACAGATCATCTCCTTTCTCTAAATGTCTTTTTGCTGCCAATTCATATGGAAAAGGTTTACTGATTCCACAGTTCTGAGCTAAGACATGTGAAATTGTAACAGCTCATTTGGCTTTTATTTTTGTTGTTGTCTTTCCCTGTTGCAAGTGTCTGTCTAATATTCTGCTCAGCTTCAGCCCTTGCATTATTGCTTTTCTTTCCTTCCACTAAATCTCACTTTGGAGTGTTTTCTCACAGGTATATCTTGCATTTTTCCACTCTTAATCTTATTTTCTTGCTCTTCTTCCTAACTGCTTTATGTCCTATTAAATTTATTTTTCCTCTCTAAGATTAACAGTTCCTCCCACCTTAGTGTAATCTTTGATTTTCATTTGCATGCTACATCATGAATGATAACATCAAATATGCCTAGACTGAGTAGTTACCCCTGCAGTACCCCAGATGAAACCTCTCCCTCCCCTGAACTGATATATGGCCATTTATCATTCCCCTTTGTAATTCTCCTGGAAAGGTTAGATCTAATGGGTTTCTAAGCAAACACATAAAATCTTAACTTCCCTATCAGAAGTGAAGTGGTGGAAGACAGAGTTAGGACTGTCTTTCATCAACATAATATTTATTGCCAAGCAAATGAACACTTCAGCTCTGCAAATCCTAAATTTGTTGCCAGACAGTATCTGGAGATTGTTTTGCATGTTTTGATTAAATGCAGATTCCTTAGACTTCTTTTCCTTTTTTTTTTTTTTTTTTTTTTTTTACAAAGCCAGGGTCCTGTTTTTGTTCTTGTTCTTTGTTTTCTCTTGTAAGGGTTTGTAATGAATGAGATGTCCAATTAATGACCCACGTCACTGAGTGTAAAAAGTCTCTTTGTTCATGAATATAGCAGTTCACTTAAATTAACTTTTTACAACAGTTCTGAGGCAAAATCTAAACCTCTGCTCAATCCAGGCACCTGGGGAGACATGAAAAAATAATAATTCTCAAGCTTTAAACCAATTTGGTTTTTTTAGATATGTGATTTTTTTTCTAGTCTTTCAGTCTGCCAGCAGCTGGACACAGAGAAAAGAGGTAATATTTGAATAAATAAGATTTACCCTTTAATATGTCCAGATTGATTTACTGATGTCTGTTTCCATGCTACTTGGAAAGAACATCCTTGATCCACAGCCATGTGAAAAAGAAGGAGCTGGTCATGTGCAATAGGTGAGCAATTGTATCATCAAAATTTCAATGGAAAACTAAGTATTCTACTGCACTCAGAAATGAGTGGGAGTTTTGTGGATTTGTGACAAATATGAGGATGAAAAGAAACCTGCATCAGGACCAAACGAAAAAATACTTTTTTCTTTTTGAAACTTTTTGCTGAATTGAAATCACCCTTTGGTGCTGGGATACATCTGGCCCATGGGAAAGTGTCTTGTGTCCGCAGAAGCAGCTCTTGACCCATGTAAGAAATGAAACTTTGAATGAAGCCAGAGGTTTTATCAGGCTTGAAAAGACAAAATAATTTTACAATTCAGTAGCTCTCACCACTGTAGCCTGCTGTATTTCCAGTAACCCTTTAATATGACTCTTGCAATCAAATGTTGAGAATGGACAAAGGTATTTGCCCGGAAATACTGGAGCCTTATGAGCTCTGTTGATGTTTTTTTAGTGTTGTAATGTTCAATCAAAAGCAAATGACCATCAATTTTTTATTGTGAATTAGTGCTGGAGAACAAACTGGCTCAGCTGGCTCTAGGGGTGTTTGTGTCCATGTTGGTTCTGCCCAGCTGTGAAGGGCTTTGCTGTTTTGTGCCTGAACTGGACCCCAATTGTCCCCACCCTGACAGAGCAGGGCACTCCTGGCTGCAGGGGGCGGGGCTTAGTGCTGTGTAGGTGTGGCTAAGTGTGGGTTTATACCACTAGGGGTGTGGCCTCAGGAGGAAAATGAGCCTGGCCCCTGAGTGGGTGCCATTTTGCCTCTTTTTCTCCTTAGCAGTCAGACTGCTGGGTTTCACCCCTGTGGATCTCATCCCGCTGCTGCCCTGCAGGTCCCTCTGCACTTTTCTCCATAATGTAGTTAGGGGTGGTGGTGCTGAAAGGAAAGCGGTGAAATGCAACTTGGTGGGTGTTGGATGGCAGTGCTAGCAGGAAATGGACTGGCAGGGGTGACCCCCAGTCCAGCTGAGGGAGACCCAGCCCACAGGAGCTGAGCTGAGCCCAATCCAGCCAAGCCGAGCTGAAAGGAGCGCAGCGGAGCAGTAGGAAAGGAGTGGTGACCTGTGGGGCTGACCTTCAGCATGGTGAAGCAATAAAACTGCGGAACAGGCACCTGTGCAAAACTGAGCCCAGCAGAGTAGTGACACGGCCTGACTTGGACGATGTAGCTTTTGGGGGTTTTGTCATTGTTGTTCGCTGTTTTGGGCTGGGAGGGAAAGAACTCTAGCTGTAGGAGCCCCCTCATCATCTTGCCTTTGTTCCTAGTGGCCATGTGCCAGGGTGCACAGGAACGGTCCCTAAAGTGCCTTTGTTCCTGGCTGCCACAGTGTGCAGGAATGGTCGCCTCCTGTCTTTATCTGGGGAAGCCAACAAGATGTGACCTACAGGGAGTGACCATCACCTTGTTTTTGTTCCTGGTGGTGAACATGCTTTTTGAGGATAAACCACCTTCTCTTTTTGTATACTTTTGTTATTAATATTGCTGGCGTTACCATGAGTTACTTATTCCACTGGTCTTTGCTTTCAGTAAATTATTTCAACCCATAGTTTCTGCTTCTGTCCCTTCCTTACTGGAAGGGGTTGTGAGAGGGGGAGTAGGTTATTTAGAGGTGAAATTCCTGCTGGTGTTAAACCACCACACCTTCATCCCACTTCCTGCAAGGCTAGTCCTGCACTGCTTTCTGTGCTCTAGCCACGAGGCACTCAGCCCCAGCCAGCTCCATCCTCACCCTGGAGGGCACACGATGGGTGGCTTTGTCACTCCCAGATGGGTCAGACGAGGCCATGCTGAGGCACTGGTGGTTCTCAAGACAGCTTCTCCTTTGTATGGCAGCAGACTACAGAACAAAATGCCTAACATACGCCCCCAGAAAGAGGCTAAAGTCAGGTGTGACACCTGAATTTGGAAGTGGTTAATCGTTAATTTGGATACTTAGAGGACAAAATCTGAATCTTACCTCTGACTCATGATTTCATCTTGCCAAATGCATCCGCATGCATGATACCTATTACAAATAATAGGTATTAATTATGCTCCCTTATGATAATTCCTTAATAATTACTTAAGATCCATTACAATTTTAACACTAATCAGAGCAGGGATTGTGTCACACTTGTCTTTCTTGTAGCTGAGTGGTGTAATCAGTCTGATGAAGTGACATTTTCATTCTTGCCTCTTCTGTTTCAGAAAAAGTGTTCTCTGAACTGGTCACTCCTGAAAAAATCCTGGAGTAGCACATTCTTGCTTGTCTGACCACAGTCCTTCAAGGAGATCATGGGCTGAACCTTGGTTTCCCACATTCTTTTCCTGTTTTTTTCTTTCCAGACCAGTTTGAATCCTTTCTACTAGATAACAAGACAACCAAAAGTCATGTGCCATCGTGCTCAGTGACAGTGCTCAAATAATTTGATCAGTCATGTTTTTTTCCTGCTAAAAGTCTTACGAATGTTCTGAAAAGCTCTAAAAGAGTTTATAACCTTGTATTTCTCCTGTGTTGTGTATTTTGGTTTTGCAGTTGCACTAGCAGGAGATGAGCTGCTGAAATATTTGCTACACGATACCTGTTATGTCTGAGCAAAAGCTGAGAGGCAATATGCAAAACTACAAGTAAAACATATCCATGCATTTTCTCAAATAGCAGTGCAGAGAGAGGAAGATTAAGCTTAATAAAAGTGTACATGCTTAGAGTGGGAGATGGTTGGATAGGAGAATAAATATTTATGTTCTGGATATTGGTCTTGCCTTCCACTCTGTTACTGTATTACACACCAAACTGCAGAACAACAGATGGGCATAAAGGGAAAGTAGATGGAGAAGGAAGATACTCCAGAAGAGAATGTTGCAAGTGCTTCTATATACATACTGCTGTCACTGGAAACCACAATACAAACCACCTTGGTACCTCACCAAGCCATGATTAGATTCTGAATGGTCTGTGTCTTCCTTTGCAAGGCTTTATTTAACCCATTGTCCCAAGCTGCAAGCAACAGAACAGCATTCAAATGTGAATCTCACTAGCAAACTGCTGACTGTGGTTTTCTAGTTCATGTAGGCAGGCATGGGCAGTGTTATAAAGCATTCTTGACAAATAATATAATACTTCAGTAATAGGCTCTATATTAGCCAGAGGAAAGTTTTTAGTAACTTGAGAATCCTGTTAGCTAGAGTGCTTGAAATATGATGACGATTGCTCTAAACGTTGTTTTATTCTGCTTCCCATAAGACATTTCCTGTCCATAGGAGTCACTGGTAGGTTGAAATACCAAAATATTCATGAGAACTTTCATCAAATATCAAAAGCTCTGTATTTCCCTAGAGAGGCTATTTTTCCTATCAAAGGATATGAGAAATTATCCAGAGTCAGTGTTGCCAGAGCAGACCCTCCTGCTTCTGCCCCTCTCCTCCTCTCTCCTCTTTCAGCTCCCTCTGAGGCTGCAGCTCTCAGCAGCTCTTTCTCCATCCAAGTGCAAGAGTCAGGGTGAAAAACAACAGGTCATCATAACCCAGCCAGGTCTGTCTTCCCCTGTCAGCATGTTCCACCAGCACCTTTACAACCTTGCTGTTGTTTTATTTACTTTGCCCTTTTTCACATTCCTTTCTCTGAGGGTGAGGTAGTTTAACAACTCTCTGCTGCCAAGAGGGAGGTCCTTCTTTTTGCCTGATCCTCTCTCAGTCAGGCTCTTCCTCTTCCTTTTTTGGGCCATGGCTGGTGCTCATAGGCCTTTCACTGGTTCAACTTGTGAAGTCCGACGGAAAAATGTCACTTTTTTTGGTCACCTTAGCTGTCTTGCCAGGGAACTTACCTAGCGCAGCACAGGGTTGAATTTCAGAGCTTGTGCAATGAAAAGGAGTGAAGATGAGGGAAGATAAGCGAAGGCAGGAGACTACCATTCAACACTTGTTTGCCACTAACTTGTTTTAGGTGGTGAGATGTAACTGTATCGTAAAATTCATTATTAACCTGAGTGAAATTAAAAAAGAGCAAATGTCAAACTCAGCATAAAAGAGCCACATGCCAATTTGTTGCCCATGCACTGAACTAGTCTTCATAAGAAAGAAGCAGATTTTTATGCATTAAGTTCTGTGATCCCTAAGAGACTGCTTTTTCAAGTGGACACCCATGTGTTTGTGATTCCCTCAGGCTCCTGGAAAATCCATTTTTTCTCCATTCTATTTAATTTTGCCACTTCCTTTGCCTTAGATGCCTCAGAATTTGGCCCCAAGGAAGAAGTTTTGGACATGCAATGCTTATCAGTTAATGGTATTAAACCATTCCTGCAGAGTAAGAGCACAGGCTTTTAGGCCTGGGAAATCCTAGTTCTTTTCTTCATTGCTGAAAAAACTTCCGGTTTCCCATCTCCCATCCAGTGCATCTTGAAGCAGTCTAAGTTGATGTGACTGCATTTACCATCACATTAAAAACAATGTGACTGAGAGATGAGTTTTCCCCTGTAGAGGTGTGTAGCAAGATTAATTTCTCCTGTCTGGAGAAATCAGAGTTCTAAGCTGTGCTGCAGAAGTGCTGGCTTGTCTTACAAATCATATGGTCATTAATTCCTAAGGAAAAAGGGTGGCCCATCCCAATCAGTCTGCTACATAAAATATATGGGAGACACATCCCTTATGAGAAATGCTCTTGAGAACAATTTTTAATTGCACGTCTTGCACCAGTATTTCTACTGAGCACACTTATTACCTCTAAACTGAAAAAAGCATATACCTGCTTTTTTCCTTCTTTTTAATGATAATAATTGTCTTTTTAAGACTGAAAAGCTTTTCAAGTCATACCATAAAATGTTCTTTTTTTCCAGTTGGACAACTCTTGCCTTTACAAAATCATCCACAGATATTTGCTGATCCACCTAGGTTTTCACATTTGCTCATTGCTAGTTTATGTTAGGTTTAGATCCTCCACATACACCATCAGCCTCCTGGATTCATAGCCCCAAACCACGGCTCCTACTGAGAGGTAGGCAAAGGAGAAAGAAAATCAAATGTCCCCACTAAACTCAGTTGAGGACAGGCAAAGTTGAACAGAGAGCAATAAGCAGCTTTGTACCACAGCAGAACCTACCACAGACAAATGATACACACCTAAGTAGAAGAACATATTTACACATTCATCTGTATATAAAGGCATTCACAGTCCTAAGCCATTCTGGCAGATAAGTCTCTAACTGGTGTCACTGGGGTCAGATCGAGTCACATGAAGAAAGAGAGGGGGACATTCTCGAAATATTGAATAGCATTGCTTGTTCATTGCTATTTCTCCCATGAACAAATTACTTCTTAATCTCACATAACAAAGTCCTCAACTGAAAGTCATCAGGCAAAAGCTCTAGGATGTTGGATAAAAACAATGGGGCTGTCACTTGGTGGTGTCACATCACTCACCATAGCAGATACTTCATCTTGTCCCCTGCCTTTTCCTCTGCTGAACATTCTCCACTCAGGAAAAGCTACTCCAGAAGGAATTGTTTGGGTGCTAGACAGCATCGGTCATGCCTGAAATACTTTTAATATCTATGTGGGAAAACAGAGCTCTTCACCAGTGTCCAGAGTTCCTTGCTCTCTGAGT
This sequence comes from Picathartes gymnocephalus, assembly GCA_013390045.1. Classification (NCBI taxonomy): domain Eukaryota; kingdom Metazoa; phylum Chordata; class Aves; order Passeriformes; family Picathartidae; genus Picathartes; species Picathartes gymnocephalus. The sequence continues at coordinate 117,777 of WEKY01059049.1, forward strand.
GCCCTTCTCTGGGGCTGTGTGCCACTCTGCCCTGGGTGTCACAAGCCTGGTTTGCTAAACTCCCTTAAAGTACTCCTGCAGAGAAAGCATTTAGCCTTCCTCACAAGGAGGATGGTCCCTGAAGGGAAATATAAGGGCAGAGCAGCTGGAAGGAGAGGCTGTGCTTCACACAGCGTCAGGGAAGGAGGCACCACAGCTGCTTCTGAAGACGTTTTCAGTGAAAGCTAATAACATTTCAGGTGCTAAGTGAAATGAAGGGAAATGCTCAGATTTGGTTGCAGAGCTAGCTTGAATGGAGATTGAATAATATTAGCTTTCTGCAGGCCTTCCAAGCCATGGGACAAAAATAAATCCACAGTCAGACACTACAGAGAAGATCTTCACTTGTGTTCTCTTTAGCTCTGTTTTAGTGTATCCTTCTCAGATCTGGCTTAGCAGGAATTCGGAATTATGTGGTATTTTTGCTGCTTTACTGTGGTGTTGCTTTGATACAGATATTTTCTTAAGCTGTAAAAATAGCCTGTGTTTCACAGTAGTGCTAAAGCAGCAGATAAAGGCAGATACCCATATCTAGATGGGACTGACTATTATTTTTCTGTACCTCATTTCATCCCTAGAGACCAAATATGTCTATAAAACATTAGAAAACTGTGAAAGCAATGTGAGCTCCTAGGGGTGATAATGCTATATAAACTAAACAGGATGAAAGACATCCTGGTAAGTATACAGGCTTGCCTGTATCAGTTACAATGGTACAGATATAATTGCTTACAGTTCTAACCTCAGACATGAAAAAGGCCTGCCATTTGGCCATTCCACATTAAATAAACCAGAGATAATACTTTGATGTACTGATCTTCTTTTCCTTTGAGGGTACCTATTTAAATCTGGTAACACCTTGCCTGTAATGATGAACAGTGAGGGTCTGAGTCTGCTTTCAGATTGGTGAGCAAGGTCAGATAGTAATCCCAGCACTAATGAAGTTGCATGAAGCCTTAGTGCTCCTTGCTTCATAGACAAAAAACACACAGCTCTGCCTAGCACCAGGTCACAGCTCTTGAAGTCTGCTTAGTTTCACCTGAAGTTATCTCAAATGCTTCTCCTGCCCCTGCCTAAATGATGCTTTACTCTGCACAAGCCAGACCTTCTCTTAACCACTTTTGTTAATACAGTAGTGTGAGCTGGTAGCGCAATTTATTTTTTATGACACTTTTACTAGGACAGATTCCCTAGCATACTCCTAGTTGAAACATCAAGTCCTCCTGCCAGCAGAGTTTGTTTCATCCAAGGGACGGGTGAGGCATTCTTGTCAATAAGCATCACATCTGTACCGGAAGGATCTCTAAGGAGAAGGAGCTTCACCAGCAAATCTTTTTATTTCCTAAGAGTGAGTCTTAAGCCAGGTTTGCATTTGGCTTTGTCAGGATTCTAGCAAGTCCTGTTGACAGTTCAAGAGATACAATATATATCTGCAAAAGTCAGCTTTCAAGTTGGTAAAAATTCTTTATCTGAAAGTAACTGTCCATAAATTGAATGCGTAGGACCTGCTGTTCAGAAGTTTGGGCATCACTCCACCATGGTACTTTAGAAAAATTTACTTGTAAGAGTTTGCTTCAGACAAGGTATTGTCAAGTCAGCATTTCTACGTGATGCCTTAAGAATGAAGCCTTCAAATTTGTGAACAATGATTTTCATAGTGTAAAAATATTTTTGAAAAATTGGCCCTTAACTACGAATTATAGCTAGGGATAAGGAATAATGTTTTGAGGTTTCAAACTTTTATTTTTTTTTTACTTTGATAACAGATTTGAAAATTTAGGGACAGAACTTTGGTTAGATCAAATCAAAGAAAAACTTAGGTATTTTAGCAAATAAAAATCATTATATCAATAAAAATATTACTAATAAAATAATGTTGCCATATATCAAGGGAGGAGAACTGAATACTAGCCAAATATATAAATACTAGCCAAACCCATAAAGTTGGGGGGTGTTTAAATTTCAGTTAATTTTGTTTTATTATCATATTCTTTTTCAGAATGACATTTAAAGTTAGAAATAGTCCCAGTCTCTTCTTATGGTGAGTATATTACTTATCAATAAATTTGTTCAGTACAGTCAGCCTGTTCTTGCTTTTTTTGTCTGGTTTTAAAAACAGAAATAGAATTAAAATAAACCCAGAAATACTGCTAGTGGTTTTTTGCTTGGTATGTAGTTGTTTGTTGGTTTTTTTAAATGAAGGGTTTTTTATGGTGATATGTATGTAATTAACAAAAGAGAATGACAATAGCAATGACATTTTCACTATTTTGACCTTGTAAGGCTTTATGCAGAAATTTTTTGTTGTTGATCTTCCTTACAGCAAAGCTCCACAAAGCTTAAGTTGCCATTTTACTTCTCCAGATACGAGAGCTGTGTTATTATTTGCTCTAGGTTTTAACTTTAATAACAAATAATTTATTAAGAATAACTATTTGACACGGCAGCAGTATGATTTGCTTTAGCCATATGCCTGGCATTAAGCTGTCCAATACTTTCTTTATTCTCAGTGCATGCAAGCAGAATATTCCAAGTGCATTTGAAAGGCAGAGAGCAGTGAACTTTCTTAAATACTCTGTATTATTTTATTGAACAGTCATTGGCATAAGAGACTTGGCTCAGGGTTCAACCCTATTGCATTTAGCCATTGGAAAGGTTGCCTGTCACTGAGAAATAACATTTGAATATTGATTGAGTATTGATTTCAGTGGGACTGACTTCAGTCCCATTGATTTAAGTGGTGCTTGGGCATTTCTGAAAATCCCACTCGACGTCTACCTACAATGTTAAATGCCAAATTGCCTTAGAAAACCTTGTCTCTTGGACAGTAATATCACATTTTTAAAATGCAGTGTAAGTTCCTGTGTGATTTGAGTAGTTTTGAAAGTTCAGTCCATCTGACAGCTCATTTAGGGGAAGTGCACATGTTGCCTGCTTTCTTGGAGCTTGAACCCATGTAGAGTGGGACAGTATTTGATCCACCTTCATTATCAGAAATTATCTGGTATAGATCTTGTTCTTTGGCTTATTTTCTTATTTACATGCATAGTTTAAAAATCAGCTTTGGGAAACAAGAGTTGGTATCACAGCACAAGTACCTACAAGTCAGGAGAGATGAATAAATTCTACGTGAATAGACCTTACATACACAGGCCACAGGGAGTGCAAAGTCACAGGGATTATTTTAAGTCTCTTCAAACTGTTTCACATTTGGTGAAGAATGAAAGCACATGTATAACTTGGCTTAGTTAATATGTAGTGATTTGGTGTCTCACAGTTACCTGAAGATTTCTCAGTTCTTAAGTTGCACACTCCAACTTATATCTGGTTTCCCAATACTTGCAAAAGATGTGCTGTCAGATGTAGAATCTGACCCAATAATGATATATGGATAGTTGGAAAAGTTCAGAGCAATTTGTGCTTTCAATAGCCTAACATATCCAAGAATCTGAGAATGTCTTACTTTTTTGTCTGTACCCATCTTTAATTGTTTGCAGGTTTCCTTTTTAAGATGCAGTATTTATTTAATTAATTTTTTGTGTTGCATAAAACCACAGGTCTGAAGAAAAATGGCCAAGAGTATGATGGCTGATTACTTTCAATGTTTTTTATTGGTATGCTAATTAATGTTATAACAATAATATTTGCATGTGGTGGATATTGAATGTTAGGCACGTCTGTGCACTATCCTGCAATGGAAGACAGTTTTACTGCTTTTCATGGCTCTTGTTGTGTAAAACATGCAGCACAGTATTGACAGATGATCTAGTATTAAACCTAGTCTGCACATCATTTCAATAGGAAGGATGAGAAAACAGCAATCCTCCGGCTAGATTGGATTCTACCCTTTTAAACTATGTACATTTGATCAAACACCATGGAAGAATGCACATCATATATACACATCTTACTCCTGAGGTATCTCAAAAAGAAATTTCTGTTAGTCTTTTCATTCTTGAGAAGTGAACTGCAAAGGTCCAATATATACAATTTTTTCCTGTCAGGAAAGGTAAAAGAGAGGGAACAGGGCTAGTAAAAATGTTAAATAGAAACCAAGATGCGGTCAGGGAAGGAGTTTGTGTTCCTGTGTTTCCTTTGGTAACACACGGTAACAGCAATTCCACCTGTGCCCTGACTTCTTACCACCACAGCAGCCAACTTCTTGCAAAAACAACCAAATAATAAACTTCTTACAAAGAAATTAGCACATGTATTTTTTTTTTTTTTCCCCTCCTCTTTTGCTGTCACTCAATCCAACTTTCCTTTCCACTTGCCTGGAAGCAGCTGTGCTTCCACTTTTTAATTGGAGAAGTAGTACTGCTTCATATGAGTAGCATTGGCTTTTGGCAGCTTGAGATGTGTTAAATTCAATCAAAATACCCATGAGCAGCAGAGAAATCAGACATTTTTTTCTTCCCACTTATTACTTGTGAAACCTGAATATTTTCCCAGGTATAAAGCCTTTCAATTTTTAATTCACTTTTTAATATTTTTTGCATTTAACTAGGTTAAGTTGAAGAAAGATTATATGCTATATATATATGTATATATAGATATATATGAATTTGTGTAGATGAATGAGATTATTTTAAGCAAACCACTTATTTCCCACCACTCATTTCCCAGGCTGGTATGTCTTTGTTATGAAATGTCATGTCTCTTTGCAGACTGCCTGAAACTGATTGACATAACTGGAGAGGATGCCTTGGAACTATTTCATGGGAGTTGAGGGCATTTGGAAAAAACCTCACTTGTCTAAAAAATCACAGTTTGAAAGAGGGGAGGGAATTAAATGTCTCGGCATAAAAAAACCCCATGAGTTTGAGGCATGTAAGGTTTTTTAAAAACTGTTTCATTTCCAATTCAAGATGATATTTCAAATTAGGAGAGGAAGCAGAATGCCCTTATTTCGCATTTTGACACTGTTTTCATGAATAAAATAGGGGATAAGTCTAGTCATTGGTTATATTGGAAAATATTTTAACTGCCTGGAGAAAACAGGTTGCATGATTTTGTCAAGGCCTTGTGCATACTTTTATGAGCAACAGCTCTATACATCAATCTAAATATTCTGCTCTGCACACATTTAAGTTAACAAGTCTTATCTCTCTAACTAATGTTGAATAATGGAGAAGGGACTGGCAGAAAGAAGCAAAATCTGTGTCATGAATTTGTATGTTAAAAAAAAATTGAAAAAGCAAAGTTAAATCATAAAGCCTGTCTTGTTCATCTGATGTCAAAAGAGCGTGAGACTGGGGCAGATCATGGAAGGGATGTAGTTAAAAGACGCATGGCTTATTAATTATTATTTAAGTGCTGTCAGCTGCAACACTGCGCTCAATTTTGATAGCTCTTCTGTAATCTATATCATACCTGTGCCATCCTCCCTATGGAAGTTGTTGACATGCAGAATGGTTTTATTCTCAGAAAAATAATCCCTAGTGATAGTGGGGAGAGCTGGGGGGGACACGAGTGGAAGGGAGCACTCGTGTGCCGCCAAGTGCAATGAGAGGCATGGTGATGCAGGCAGCTAGGCAAGGAAGATGCAGACAGAAACCCTGGCACAAAGAGAAGGGCAAGTGGGAATACAGGCTGCTCTGCAAGGAGTGTCCTTGGCAGCACACAGGGCACCATCAGTCCTTCAGTAGCTTTGAAGCTGAATATCCTTGGGAGAGGGTGTGCATTGATGATGCTTGCAGCCCTGGTCTGCTAGAACATTACTTAGCAAAATCTGTTTTGTGTTCTTCTCCAGACCAGAATACCCATCCATGCATCATAAAGGTACTCTTAGTGCTGTTCAGATCCTCTACATAAATACACACTTAAATAATTTATTGAAATATATATTATGTAGCTGTTATACAGGAACACTTTGGTTTATCATTGAATATGTGTAAGGCAAACATTTTCCCTTAAATGACTGCCTGTGGATCTGCTTGGGTTTGTTGTACCAATTTGTATATAGGACATGCTGTCCTGGAGACCAAAAAAAAAAAAAATTCCAAGCAACAAAAACTAACAAACAATTTTTATAAAAATGTTTAGGAAAGGAAAAGTGTTTTCCTGGTGCAGCACAAATTTGTACATTTTTTATTTTTATTTTTTTTTAATTTGCAATGCTAAAATTAATTAGATGGACAGAACAATACCCATGCAATTTTCATGTGTATATATTCAAAATATCTCAGAAAAGAATGCAAGGTGGAAGAGGGAGAAGGCAGAAGGAAAGAGATGCAGATGTGGTCTTTATGACTCAATGTTTTAAATTCTTTTCTATTATAGCTGTAAAATCTCGTGGGACCCAGCATGTCTGCCAAGGGTGTAAAGGAGGTGAGAACTTGATCCACATACCTTTCAGACTGATGAAGGAATCTTTTGGGATCGTATACATCAGTGTCTCTGTTCTAGAGGACAATGATTGATTTAGATTTCTTCCCTAGACTAACAGAGCCTGGCTCCCTCTAGAATCAATGGAAGTAGTAAGACTGCCATTATAATTATTTAACTCAAATGTTGTGTCTACCTCTCTTTGAGTGTTTAAGGGGTCATAGGCTAACTGGTCTGGCAGACCAGAATTAATTGCTCTGACTCATTCAATGCTTTCTTGAATTTCAGTTTAAGTATCCACTATTCATTCATCTTAGATGTCACAGATGTCACAGGAGATAATCCCTCTACATAAAGGTTTAGTCCTCTTAAGCATATTCTTTAAAGGGAAGAGCATTCACCTACAAGACAAGACAGCTGGAGTGAGGTGTTTGGACATATTTTTTCATGGTGTAGCTGTGTCTCCAGTGAAACCTGTAAAATTCACTTTAGCTTCAGTGGGAATAAAGGCTGCCAATCCAGAATGCTTGTCTTAAAACTGTTCTTTATGTCCGCCTTCAAGTGTCTCAGTTGAATTGTAAAACAAAAAAACCCTTGATGCCCAACAGAAACTAGCATAAAATGAGGAGACTAACTCTGTGAGCCAGGGTCTGGTATCTGTGAAGACGTCTTTGGTCAGGACAGTGTGTGCTAACGCGGTTGAGGCTGCTGGTAAAGTAATAAGGTTGATGAACACTTTGGCACCAATTTTCCTGCCTAAGATGGAAATGGCCAGGTGAGGGACTGGGGGACACAAGGGGACTGAATTGGAGGACTTCAGCTTTCTAAGCTAGGGCAAACAGACTCAATCTCTGCAGATATGACAGAAATAAAATGGCTTCTAGCAACTAATATCACAGTAGTTTCTCAGGCACAATTTTAAAATTTTGGCAACTACATCTCTGTCTAGAAATTCATAGGCAGTCAGTGTTTGTTACTGAGCTCTCCAGTATCTGAAATCCTGCTGAAGCACAGAGGAAGAACAAGGATGCCTGATCTGCTCAGGTACCTGGATGGTCCATAATTTGCCTCACGTAGACAACTTAGCTAGTGTCAATACTGCAGAGATGAAATAGATCCTGATGAAAATGTGGGGCCACAAAGTAGAGAACAGGATGAAACTTGTAGCAAATATGAGAGGGCTCTAGAAATATCACTGCACTACTTGCCTAGGGAACAAGAAAATAAGTAAGTGTGATAGATTTGATGGCTGTTCTGGAACTGGCACCTCCAACATTTTCCACCAGGTGAAAAACCTGACTGCGAGACATTTCTCAGATGCCCAATAAAATGCTTAAAAATCTTGTTTTGGAATAATCTAAGCAAGAGTGAACTTGATTTTTTCCAGATGCTTGCTATTTTCCTTGTTCTTTTGATATATTCATATGCAATTCACTTTCTCACTTTAATCTCAGAGGTTATTTCTTACTCCAAAACAGTCCAATGGAGCGAAAGTTCTCTTAGGGTGGTGATGATCAAGAAGTAGACCTAATTCAAGAGTGTTGTTTTCTCAGACTGAAAATACTAATTAATACTCTTCCAGTGTGTATGGGGTGTTAGTGAACTGCCTTAACTACTGTACCCTAGACCAGAGGCACAAGTTCACACCTTGCTACAGATCTGTTCTGAGGTTTCCTCCCTGTTAGTGGAGCTGTAACCAACATTTTACTGTATGGTTCAGGCTGAGGAGCCACAACCCACCAGATGTTAAAACCCGCCCGTTTGTCTCTGTGCTTTCAGTTACAGAAGTTGGCATGGCTCAAGTACAGTCATAGGCAAAATGTGCTCTTGCCAGGCATGTACTCTACCAATTTTTTCAAATTGTCACTTCTGCAGATATTTGGCTTTCAAATAAATAATTTTTGCAGTTTAGTTACATGTGGAAAAAAACCCAAACAAATGAACAAAATACGTGAAAGGAGAGCATGGACATGCCAGAGAGAGAGAAAGTATTCAGTAAAACAGTAAGATTTGAGAAAAAAAGTGACAGAGAGCTGAGTGTTTGGAGTATCTTCTTTGTTGTGTGTTCATGCTGTAAGTCAGAGATATTTGAACAACTGAACTCTGCTTGCACAAAGACATTGGAAATGAGCTGCATGTTCTGGAGAGTTCACTGTTATGCCCAATTACTGAAAATGGTGAATTTAGTGTGGGATGGGTCATTGTTTTCTACAGTATGAAAAAGATTTCTGTATGATTTCTTTGGTATGAGAGATAATATGGCAAAAGCATTTAAAGTAGCCAGGTAAGGCTCTGACCATACCCTTCCTAACTAGAACTGCATCTGCATATATTAATTTGTGTGGCTGTAATGACAGAAAATGACACTGCATGCAGCCTAGATATTCTAGGAATGATACCATGGGCAAAACAAGGGTAGCCCAGGAGGGAAGAAAGAAATTATTTCTAAAATTCCATAATCCTTTTTATCTCCTATCCTAAAGTGAAGCATTACCTCCCAACAAGAGATAATATTTCTTTTTTCTCTTTCTTTATGCGAATTCACCCATCCAGAAGAGAACAGAATGAACTCCTTCAGAGTTTATTCCAAATAGGTAATGATTGGAGAAAAAACCCCTCATTTTTCTTTGTAATAAACTCTTCACTACACTAAGCAGTCAAATGCATCTCTTCATTGACATCTGGTAAATATAATAGCCATAATCATATCCAACGGTATCAGTAATTGGTGGTGGAAAAAATAAGGCACTAAGTTCAGCAAATACATGTTTGACACAATACAAGGAATCAAGATAGATTTCAGAACTAGAATGGCTGCAGACACTGTTCTTCATTTACTGTTACTAATCTGGAGCAAATAGAGATGACCCTTCTGTATGGGTGGCCATCAAAATCTGCCTCAGGAGCACAGCTATTGCCTGATGGGTGAGTTGAAGTTTTGAGGTAGCCTTAAACAATAGTAGATAACATGCAATTTAAATATACTTCTTAGAAGTGTTTTAAAAACTGTAATATGACCATATCAAAATGGTTTGATTCTATCATATCATGTGCTGAAAGGGCTGCTGACTGGATTCCTGACTGGAAATTGACGATAGCACTGCTTGGCTACTAGAAGTTTCCCCCTAGGAAACCACATAGCTTTCCTTCTCTACTAGCAAGAAACCCTGGAAGCAGAGGTTAAGACATAGTTATGATGTGGTCTTTGAGACAGATGAGACCACAGGTAGCAGAGCCCAGTTCTTTACAATGCGGGGCTTTCCCAGAGAGGATGTGGGGTGGAAGGCTGATGAAAAACAGAGCAAGACAAGTTTGAAGGCAGATTTCTGCCCAAGTAGACATGCCTGGATGCTGTTGAAACACTGTATTAATATTTTAGCCTCTATATAGGAGCTAACAGTAACTCAAATTGTGGTTTGAGTGTTTTCCTGGCTTCCTGAGTGTCCTAAACAAGTTGCAACGTGGACTCAACAGAGCGTCTTTGAAAAGTTCCCACAACAGTCTGATGCAAGCACTTCAGATGAAATATAGGCTTATGTTCCATCCAGTCTCAAACTACCAGGAAATAACTTCACAGCTTCCTCTTGAGGTGTTTTTCCATGTCAGGATTTTCCACACTGCTCATTGCCACCATGCATGATCTTAACCTGCAGCTGCTCACTGAGACAAGGAGGCACAAATATGTGGCTTGCTCGAGAAGTTTAAAGCACCAGTTTGAATCAAGCTCAAGTCTTGAGACTTATGTATTACCCATTAGGTTTTCCTTACTCACCTTGCCTCTGGGAATGGAAACAGACCACAAACCCCACGCTTCTTAGAGCAAATTACCTGCTTTGTTATTCCATCTTTCAACCTTTGCCATAAATTCCACTTCATTAACATTGGCTGAAACACCTCACTGCGTTGCACTGCTTGGGCTATAAAATGTGTCTGGTGAGTAGGTCAGAGAATATCTTTAACCTCGACCATGCAAAAGAGCAGGATTGGGAGGCTCTGTCCTGTCATAAATTGTCAGTGACTAGTAGCAAATACAGACTATTTATTTTCTTAGTTGCTTACCAGTGTGTTGTAGTGCCAATGTGTCTCACCACACACTGTAGTAAAATGTTTTTTCACTCTATGCTAGTGGGCAATAATTTCAAATGGACAGCCTGTGCAACACATTGCAGGTTAAATCCCATCTGGATTAAGTCTTTCCTCCCTGAGTCAAGCCTTGGAGTGATGAACTAGCCAGCAGTTCAGCCCATCTGCAGATCATTAATGGTACATGTGACAAAGAAAACACCTGAGCAGGGAAGCAGAGTTCACAAGCAGGTGTTGCTGTCTAGGGAACAGGTTGAGTTCTGCAAGGCACCTGGAAAGTCTCAGACCACCAATGCTTTTAGCAGAGCATGGCAATGCACCTCCTGTGCAGTGCTCTGATAACCTAAGGTCGGGTGCAACTGGGGAGAGATGCTGAACTCTTGTGAAGAATGTAAGAAAATGGATTAATCTTTCTCCTGTTTTGAAAGGTATGTAATAGCTGAATCCTGAAGTATCTGGGCTCAAGCTGGAGAATGAAGTTTTTCCCGCTTCAAAAGTGGTGAGGTACTACAGCAGTGTTCCAGTGGTGCTTGCTCTATTCTATTGGTGAGCCAGTTCCACAGAACTGGAGATAAAAGAGATCTACTGGATTTCCATTAACTTCAGAGAGAGTTCATAGCAGACCAGCATAACAAGTAGACCATAATGAAGGTGGTGTTGTTTTGGATTTTTTTTATATAAATAGTTGCAGCTTTCCATCGGAATACGTGGAAATGAACATTCACCAACTCCACACAGCTGTTATTTACAAAAATAGGTAAACACTTTCCTTCTGTGAGAGGCTGTATTTGCTGCTTTATTTATCAGGGCACTTAGAAAGAAAAAAAGGTAGTTTGTGTCTGAAAGCATCAGAGAGAGCTGGAAGGACAGATGTGAGAGCAGAGACTCTGGGAAGATGGGTAACAGGCATATCTGGAGAACCAGCTCTTGGCTTCTGCTTGTGCTGCAAGGTGAGCTAAGCAGAGCCGTGGCAGGGTGTGTGCTTGCTTTGCAGCTGATTCAGACATCTTCCACTGCTATTGTTTCAGGAAAGTCTCAGCTTCTCAGAAAGCCCTATATAGAATGGATATAATGGGATACAGAGTCACAGGCTCAGAGGAGTAGTATTAGTTCAAAGCACCTTCAAGCAAATGGGAAAGTTTAAGTTGTTTGCCTTATCATTTCAAAATTTTATTTTGATTACTTTGTTTTTTCAGGGTGGAGGCCATCTAAAATCCAATGCCACAAAAGCACCCTTCCAAAACACTATGGCTTTGCAGAGGTCAAAACAGGTCTCTGTTTCTTCTCTCATCCCTCTCTGTACACTGTAATAAAAATACATCTGCGTTTTTATTCCTCTGCAAGTGAGACATGGGAAATGAGGTGAGTAAAGGCATTATCAAGGGCAGTAAACAATGGAAGGTTGACCTAGGTATATGTTTAGCTAAATTAAGGAAGGAGAATGTGAGAGAGATAAACAAGCAGCCAGGAAGACAGCTACTGAATTTTGCCACTAGTAACATCTCTTGAAAGCTGCTATCAGCACCGCTCAAATCTCTTTGATCTGAGAAAAGACAAGGCAGAGTGCACAGCTTTTTTATGCTCCTAAGCAGCTTTCCCCTCAGAGGCAACCATGTGATCTACTGTTCATAAGGATATTTGAATGAGAAAATCAGGAATTAGGTGAATTAACCTTTATACTAAAGCACCTCAGATACCTTGGGTTCAAGAGCTTAAATTGCATTTGAATGTTGTTGAACTACTTTTCTATTTATCAGTCAGAAAAGGGACAGCAAGAAAGAACTGAAGGAGAAAATAGGCTGGGATGGAGCAAGTACCATGAGGAAAGAGATAAATAAATAGTGACAGGAGTCCCAAGCAGGAACAGGAAGATATAACACAAGGAGAGTACAGTCTTCAAGACTATATGGAGCAGGCTGTTGTTTTAAAATATTCTACTACTCCTAGAAACAAAAACTTCATTATTTTCTTTAAAAAAAGAAAAATAAAACCAAAAAGAGTGTATGAAAAATAATTTTCACTTAAAAATAAAGAGAGGTGAGCTAACAGAACTAAAAGTCAGTAAAACTCATTTCCTCTGCAGAAAAAAATGCAAACATCTCACACGACTCCTGTGATCACCTACAGGATAGCAGAGCAATAAATTACCAAGTGGAAGGAAACAAAACATGCCAGATAAAAATACAGAAGGAATTGAGGTTAATAGGACTTCTGGATAAAGCAAAGAGCTAGGTGTCATGCATCTTGACTTCAATAAGATTTTTCACACTGTCTGACATGATGTTCAATAAAAATAAGTGAAGGATACATTGTCAGAATGTAACTGTGTGGGAAACTGTACATAAAAGGTAGTTATCACCAGTTCACTATCTGACCAGAAGGGTGGATTCTTCAAGATTTTTCTTGGGCCCAGTTCTATTATTTAGTTTAATTAAGAACCTAGATAGTAGGCGCATGCGATACTAAGTCAGGAGGGACTGCAAAGGCTTTGGAGGATGAAATTGGTCTTGAAAACGTGGGGCAATGGGCTAAAGCAGAGAGGGTGCAAAGCAGTGTGGAAGAGCAGGCAGTGTGCTTGGGCTTTAATGGGGGCTGCAAGGGGGTGGAGTGGATGACAAATTAGTTTTTCTTTAGTGAAGGAGCTGGGGTCCAGAGCAAACACAAAAGGAACATAAGTGAGGAAGGTCAGGCTGTTACGAAACCCCCAAACATCATACTGGGTTGTATAAACAATGTTGGCATACGTAAGAAACATGAAATAGTCCTTCTGCTTTCTCACCTCATCTGGAGCACTGAGTCCAGTTTGGGGCATTGCACTTCAAGAGAAATGCAAATCAGTTGGAAAGAGTCCAAGGAGACGAGCATGAGTGATCGAGGGTCTGGAAAACATGACCTGTGAGGAAAGACTCAAGGCAGTGAGGTTGTTTAGTCTAGAAAGAGGCAAACTGAAGGGATACATGATAAGTTTTCAAATGTTTAAAAGGTAGCTGCAAAGAGGAAAGTAATAAACTGTTGTGAATGTCCAAAAGAAGTAGTGGGCTTAACTTTCAGGAAAAGAGATTAAGGGTGGACGCGAGGAAATGTTTTCTGTGATAGTATCAGAATTGATTAGGTAGGAAGCCTGTTCAAAGCTCACAGTATGAGGGCTGATAAACAGGTTGGACAAACGTCTGTCAAGAATAATTTAGGAACAGCTGATCCTGACTTGGTAGAGGGGATGGCCTAAATGATCCCTTGAGATGCCTTCCAGGTTTATTTCTGCAACATTATAGTGAATGGGTAGAAGAAAGCTATGGGTTTAAATGAATTAGGACAGGTGATGCATGAAAGAGTATGGGAAAGAAATATTCACTCATAGCACTTAAAAAAATTTCAAGTGTATGTATGATCTTCTCTTCTTGAAAACAAGATGTTCTCATAGGAACAGGGGCCCATCTCTGACCCAATCAATATTTCAGGCACAGTAGAATTTGGGGATGTAGTTTCTTAGTTAGATTGTACCAGCTAACTTTTCTGCACAATTAGGATGACTCGGACCCCCCATATGAGATACTGATTAACTACTTGTTTGGGTTTTTTTGTTTGGTGGGTTGATTGTTTTTTTTTCCCTTGGCAGTGAGATAGTTGTGTTTAATCAAATGTACTTCTGGATAGGTCAGGACTGCTATAAATAAGCTTACTTACCAGTGTATATATGTTCAAAATCTGGTTCCAAAGCAGGACGTATTTTAAATTGTAAGTCTAAAAATATTTTGAAAAATTTTCCCTTCTTGTCATCCAATAATTTATTTCATAAAAGGCCAATAATATGTACATGACTGTTTCATCTTCTTACCTAAGATAATTTGTTGTAATCATTTTCTAAAAAGAAAACCCTCATGATATTTGACCATCATACTGGATCTTTACCTGTCCTTGGGATTTGTGTTTTCCTTGATGTGTCCTGAAATCTCTAAAGTAGCTCCTCAGTGTGTACACTGGCTTTCATCTAATTAATTAAAAAGGGGTTTTGTGAAAATAATGCAAGATTTTTCAGAATTTTTATAGGTCTACTGGTTGGCATTAATTCAAAGTTGTTTGATCTTTAGAAAAAAAAAATCACAGTTCCTGAAAATACTCCCTGAAAATTGTAGAAATGCAATATATCTAAGACCTTCTGATTCAGACCCCTGCAAATGACTGCATGCCATAGATCTCTGCATATGGCTCATGTTGAATGCTTGTGAAATACTTCTATCAGCTACAGAGAGTTACCTTAAAAGGGATCTGCATCCAGGTAGATGGTTTATAGACTGTCAGGCCACACTGCTGGTTTAGATTTGAGGAATTGCTTTGGAAGAACAAGGCGGGTTCTATTTTTGACATTTCAGCAATGAGACCACTTGTACATTATGACCCAGTTTGATTTACTGTAAGAAAATAAGAGTGCTGTAATTTGTAAAAGACGTTTATTACATGAGTCAAAAAGAAAGAAAAAAAAAAAGGGGAGGGAAGGGGGAGAGAAAGCAGCTTAACATCTCTGTCCATCCCCATCTGGTTTTATTTTAATCTCACTCTAGTCACATATGAAATTTTGCTTAGCTGTCTTCATTTTCTTAGTCAATCTTGATTAATGGCCTTCAAAGTAAAAATAATTGGACTGCATCAGGCTTGTTTTATAACTCTTGTTCACAAAGAATGTGAAAGGCTGGAAAATGAGCCTAAACAGAAGGAATGCATTACGTTAGCCTTTGAGAAAGAGCAGTCCTCCAGTTGTGTTTCACTGTGTATTTTTGTAACCGGCGCCTCCTTGACTGTCCATGATATTGCAGATATGCGGTGCCAAAAGCTTTTGTGTACTTCATCAGGCTGCCCGTGTCACCCGGCAGTGTCCCCGCAGGGGCAAGGGGCAGAGCCCGCCCCACCGGGCACCACCAGGAGCAGGCGCTCCCTCAGCCTGGGGGGATGCTCTTGGGCAAGGGCTCTCCTAATGGCTCTGCTCCCACTCTTCAGCGTGGTTGCCATGCAATGTAGGGAGTGTGGATCTCCCCTGAGCATAGAAGACCGGCCATACGTTGATTTTAGCTGAGGTGAATGTGCCCCTGTGGCTTTATATTTACCTTTATTCCCCTCCAGTGAAGGCAGTCCTGGTGGAACAATACACTAAACTGAGTACAAATTTGAGATTTTAAAAAATCTGTTACATTATGAAAGATTGTATCAATGTAGTAATCTCAATTAACTTTTAAGTAAACAGGGTGTACACTTATATTTAAGGAAACAAAAAACCAAAAAAACCGACCACCACCACCAATAAAAACCTCACACAAGACAAACAAACAAAAAAAACAAAAACCTTTTTCTTTGGTGTAATAGGACAGGACCTGATAGGAAGTTTTTTTCTGTTGGGACAAGCATTGTTTCAAACTTGTACTCTTGCTGTCAAAAAGTTCAGGAGATTGAGTGTAGTCCCTCCTTGGTGTAATGCACAAAACAGATTATTGTGCTTGCATGCTTATGGCAAGATTCAGTACTCTGTCCTGCTCAACAAAAAGGAAGTCAGCTTTCTGTTGCACAGCTCAGGGGTGAAACCTATTACTTTGATATTAACCAAAGAGAAAGAAAGTATTTCTTCTTTTGAATTATGTATGTTAAGTTAGGAATATTTGAGTAACTCATGAGAGTCCTGTGAAGTTATTATATCATATACTTACTTCCCTGTACGATTTTGAAATAGGAACAGTTTATGCTTTTCCTGATGCTTTTTATGTAACAGTCTCAACATAGGAACTGAACTTCCATTAAGCTTCCTAAGATTTCTCTGGAGTATGCATGTGATATAGTTATAATACTTTTGCCAGATATGGCTGGATCCAAACTTGGTCTGGAGACGAACATTTTCCCAGAGTAGCTGAGACCAGCTGCTGAGTCCTGTATCTTCTCTTCTCCCAGCAAGGCAAGCTGGGGTTATGCAGATGGTATTTTCATGTCAGTGCAGATCAAGCTGTGCATTAACCTCATGGCATGGACCAAAATCAATCTGCAGGGCTGCCTGTATTCAGTGGGAGAGGAATGCGTATTTTCTTCTTTTCACAAAGTGGCGTGCAAAATACAGATATCAAGAGATCCCCTTGCCTGCACCACAATGTTTTGTGTGCTGCTCTTTTAAAAAGTTAACGGTGTATTGTAACCCAGACATCTGGTCTTCAACAAAGCACAGCTCCACCATGACACTCCTCCATAATGTGTCACCAGCTTTTGGGAAGTTTGTCTTACAGCAACTTCTGTTTGGCCCAGGACAAGTAACCAAGATCCATGAAAATCAGAAAAACCTCCACCATCTTCCTCCCCATTACTGGCTGGAACATGTCAGATTCTTCATCTGCAAAATCTTCTCAGACCCTAAAATCTTTTCTTCAACAGAATTCTTGACCTATCTGAAGAGAGGAGAGAGACCTTTGCCAGGCATGAAATTGAGATATCACCAGCTGGAGAAACAGAAGTACTAACTCCAGAAAGTTTAAAACTTCAGAATTATGGCTATGCCCTCTTGTTCCATGGACATATTTTTCGAGAATTAGTTGTTCCCACTATTAAAAGCTTTGTTTGAGTTTTGGCTTCGGCTACATGATAGCATTGTTCCATTAGACAGCTATAGGATGCATCTACCTACATGAAACTTCTGTGTCAATCTCTTATGGCAGCTGCATTTTTCACATGGAAGTAATGAGAACCTTCAACACTTAGTTATTGTCCATGTTACTGCAACAGTCTGAGCAACCAATCTCTTCCTTGCACTCTGTTTGCTTTTTTTAGAGCCCACCATGATACCTCCTCTGCTCATTCTTTGTCTTGGAAAGATTTGGCCCCTGGATACTGGTGTGTTTGTGGATGATGCTGTGTTTGATGATATTGCCCATTTAAATCTTACAGGTATAGGAAGTTGTCTGAGCTCCAACAGCACAAGATTGTGTGAGCAGCCCAATGCTGGCTTTAATGACCTAGGCTCCTAGTGCTAAATGTCAGTGGAAATCTGCCAGGTACATGTCCTAGCTGGATATATCAAAGCAATAAGGATAACCAATGTATTGATAGTGGTGCTTAGATTAGAGAGGAAAACCTAGAGCATTCTGGTCTGTTTTATAAAGTCCTGCTTATATCCATTTGCTCATATTGCTCCTTCTTTTCATGATTCACTCCAGCCACCTGTTTGGCCTTAAATTTCAAAAAAGTAAGCTTTTTGGGGTAACTTTCCCATAAGTTTTCTTTAAAAACTGCTGAAGTCCTTAGAATAAAAGAAAGTCTCTCATCTGATCTGGAAATGACAGGGTTTTTAGAACTAGTTTGTTTCCTTTGCAGAAATAAGTTATTTTTTGGTTTTGTTTGCTTCCCCTTGACTTGAAATGAATTTTTCATTTGGATTACTTGTTTCTACTTGACCAGTAACTCTCCCAGTCAATTATTTGCACAGTTCAAGCTGTGACTGCCTATATGAAACTGAGTTTTCTGTTCCACTTGTAGTGGAAAGTGACTGAAAATATCACTGGATTATCTTACAAATCATCAGTATATTATGTCTTATATTGTGTGCAAAAGGTGTGGCAGAAGTAAGAAAGGTATCCTAGACAAGGGTAGCAGATATCCATAGGGACGGTATGGGTTTTGTATGCAAAGAGACTGAACAGAATAGGACTTTTCAGCTTAAAAAAAATGTTCAGATGATATGAAAGAGGTGCATGAAGTCATGGATATTTCAGAGAATGTAAACAAGGAGCTCACTGTTTCTCACAATGGAAAAATAAGGGGATCCAGTGGTGCTACTAAACAACAGGTCTAAAATAGAGAAATACTTCTCCTATAGCAGCCACAGTCTCATTTTGTAAGACACTTTGCTGAGGAGGCTTAAGTTTGGAGAGGATCAGTAAGAAATTAGACTTTCCCATGGTTTGATCAGTTTGAAACAAAATTGAAACAAACATCCAAGGCATATGGGAAATTCTTCCCTGCTGCTGCTTCTTCCTGTCCATGGCTTTGGCTTCACAGGCAGGACCTGGCTGGGAGCTGTTGATCCAGTGAGCTGGCCAGGACATGAGCTGGTCCTGCCTGGCCAGAGACACTGGGCAGCCCAACATCAGCAGCTGTTTTCAGATGTCAGAGAAGAAAACCACTGACTCAGTGACAACGCGTGGTTACATCCTGTGCAGAAATGCTTTCCACACGTGTGTGGTGAACACAAGTGTATCAGACGCTTTGAAATAACAAGGGAATAGAAACACCAGGGAAAGTAGTTTGTAGCTTGTTTTGCTTCCACAATATTTTCCTGAAGATGCAAAACAATTATCTAATTATTGGTATTGGGAAAGGAGAAATCACCATGCACCATCTCTGTGAGGGTCCTCAAAGGCTATCATCCTTATTTAATTTTTCCCAGGAAAAGCTTTCTGAAGGGAGCTGGTGCATAATGAAGAATGCTCAGAGTCATATGCATATTTCCATACAATTTTCACAATTCCAATGTGGTTTGTGATAGAAGTGGGCAGCAGAACAGTGGGAATGTGGCCATTATATATTTTATAATTTATAAATTAGTTTCCTTTCTTCTGTTTTGTTTCTTTTTTATTTTATTATTCTAATTGGCATATCTTCCTTTCTGAAAATTGATTTTTCACTTCAAAGCAGCATTCAAAGGAATATGAAGAAACTGAAGACATTTTGAATGCATTTACATACTTCTAGATAACTAATCCACTTTTTCAGAGAAAATGAGAGACAAGTATTTACATTTACTTACCTCAAAAGAAGCCATGAAAATATTAACACTTTCATCCAATTTTACTTATGCCAGCAATTCTGTTTTTTCTGTAAGAAGTCAGAGCTTTTTTACCTCCGTCTAGGACACATTAGGAAGAATTCTCAGGTAATAGCATGGGGTATGTAGGTATGTACAAGTAGCTTACAGCTGCTGGACTTAGGAGTTGGCATTGCCTTGCTCTTTGATGGCAAGAACTTTTTGAATTATTAAAGCCTAAGGATTTGGGTTTTGCAGTGCTTATATACTTACCTATGCTTGAGCAATGGACTTCACGTAAACACTGTTAACAGTGCCAACAGCCTATGACATGCAGTCGTTTCTAGCTCCTTTAAGGTTCAGAAATGAAGTGACCTTCATGCTAACAGTAAATCATTCACCTTATACAATTTAAAATACTATTGCTTATGGTGTTGTTGGTATGAAATGTCAATATGATGCTCACCGTGGATGCGGGAATAGATATTAGTCTGAAAATGCTTTCTGTTGGTTACTTAGGCTGAACATTACCATGTAAGACTGCATTTGTTTGTTTGTCCAAAAAGATTTAGGGTTGCACACCATCTTTATCCATGGTAAACATTTTGTTATATACAGTATACTAATTATTGTTGAACTGAAGTGTTTTTCTAGCCCCAGTGGCATAATGGAAATTATACTTCAAACTACATAATATTCTTGGAAAGGGAATATAGACTTAGTAAAGAACATCATCATTTTGCTATAATGATAACATACCTATTTACATAATGATAATGTACATATTTACTGCCAAGAATGTTTGTTCTGCATTCGTGTTCATAGTGTGGCAGGGAGAATTGCAAAATGGAACTTCAATTTGTGCCTGGTGGCTGTTGTCTTGCAGGGGAGCAGAGAAGGGAGAGCAGGCAATGGCATGTTCCTGGAAAAGAGGAAGGGAAAGGAATAAAGCTATGTTCTACGCTTGCATTGTGTACGAGAGCTGATCTGCACATGCCCATTTGCTTTTCTTTCTTCCTTCTTTTTTTTTTTGTAAGGGACCTTGTCTGTTAAGTAAGCGAAAATCCTTTGTGAGATTCCTGGCAGCAGGGATCAAAAAGATGCTAAAAATCTATGTTAGCTATGTGCTCTTTCTTTGAATGCATTCTCTAGTAATGCCACTGTTGGAATCATTTAATCTGATAGATAAAAAAAACATTCTACATTTTTGGTTTCATTTCAAAACCTGTAAATCTTTGTATACATCTGAAGAAGCAGGAAATCTTAGTCTTGGAAGAGACAGAAAAAAAGTTAGGAGACACTGTTTGGTGAGCTGTCATATGTTTTCTGAACTTTTTGTAATAGGAAGAAGTCTCTAAAGAGCCCTTTTCTTCACTCCTCTAACAAAGGCATGTCCCAGTTTATTAAAAAATCATACACAACCATGCTGCCTGCCAGGTTTTATAGCCCTAATGAAAATTTGGTCGAGAGCGCAAAAAAAAAAAAATATCTGGAAAAATGCCTGAAGTTTCCCTGTCGCAGATGTTTCAACAGAAGGTGCTTGCATGCCATTCGCTAATGTAGCGCCATACGGGACTCGGTATGACCACTGCAATAACCAGTAAGTAACACACGCAGCGTGCGCATCGCTGCGCCAAATTTTCCGTCTGTTGTGTGCGGCTTGTATCCTGTGGATTGAGACGTACCTTGATAAAACTGTATTGTCATTGAATGATAATATTTGTGGATCACTCTGCTAGAAAACATCCTATCAAGGATGTGGGAGGTCTGTGTAAAGTCGGTGCAGCTCATTGGTATTGCAGTCAGTTAGGAAAGATGGGAATGTTCGTATTTATGCCCCTTTTTTAACCTGTCTTTCAGATGCCAATTTACAGGAGAAGCACTTCAGATATTAAAGCACTTTCTCTTTTAGAGAGGCTGTTGAATTTTAATCTGAGACATTATGTAATTAAAAGGGGCATGTGAAATACAGTAATTATCGATACATTGGAAAAAATTACACAGATATAACATTCTCCTGGGATAATTATTTTTTAGTTTGTAAGTTTAAAAGAGGAATGGGCTAAAAGGAAAAAGAAAAAAATTCTGGAGTACACTGTACTTCATGATCTCTGGTTTTGTATCCAGAAGGGCAGAGAAGCACCTAAATATCTGGATACATATATTTCCCCTGTCCACATAGATGAATATTGTCTTCTTCTCTTGGAAGGGAAGATGTGGAGTATACTGCTTTGATTTTTGTATGTCTGAGGGAGGTGTTGTGGAGTTCTTGTATGAGCAGAAGTGGGAGATGTGTGTACAAATCATCCATGCTCTGGTGAGGATGTACATGAGTGCTTCTCATGGATCAAACCAAAACCCTTAGAAAAACACTTCTGCAAGAGTTAAATCTTCTAATGACAAGGGGTTTGAGATGCTTTTGTGGTCTTTCATAGTCTTCCCCTCTGTTCAACAATAGGATTTCCTGGGCAGTTTGCTGGCCCTTTTTTCCACAATGATCAAAATAGGAAAAAGTGCTGAGTCTGACTTACCTAGAAATTGGGTTTGAGTTCAAGACTGAGAAAGGGCTGAGATTCAACAGAAATCAGGCTTTTCCTGTCATCTAAGAGAACCATTAAGGTATTATCATGTTTGATTAAACCTGTCACTTGGAGATTTCATTCACATTTGAAATGAGTCTGGAAAATTGTTATGGGCTTGACACAGAAGGAAAATCACTGAAACAGACTCAGATCCTAGGGTTGTGATGCTACCTTCAGAGAACTTGAGCTTACACTTCATATGAAGCAAGGCTTTGCTCAGTTTTGGCTCCTTGAGGCATCATCAGCTGCCCCTGCTGTGATCTTGGCAGTAAAAAGGACCAGGCAGCCCAGCTCTCTGATGCTGGTCTCCATCCCAGTTCACCTTCTTTGGACCATTCTTCCTGTGGCAGGAGTATCCTGACCATTCTCAATTTGCTGCCACACCAATGTTGAAAGACCTTGAGTCAGCTCCACCATCAAAGACGAGGTTTATAGCGTTTAGGCATACCAAATACACAGAGCATTCCTGGGACTTCTGCATGAAAACTACATAGAAGCCAACATAATCTCGTCATGTGGAAAATTTCTTAATATTGTCTCAGGAAGGGTGGGCAAGTAAGGCATACAGAACTGCCTCTAAAGCCTTTGCAAACTGAACCTCAAGAAACTTGCAAACAAAATGTAATTGTATGAATGGAAAAAAAATGTAATTATCCATACTTTCCTTTGATCTGGGCAGAGATCAGCATTATTAGAATGGATTAATTTCAATAAGTCAATGGTATCTGTTGTTTCTACAACCATTATTATCTATTTTTCCTGGATATAGAATTGATTGAATTTGCAAATCAAATTTCCCTGCACACCATAAACCGTTTTTCTGAAAGTTAAAGTAAGTGACTATTATAAAATTGTTTTAAGGAAAATAAAAGTATGGGGAGGTGAAGCAGGAGGAAGAAAAGAGAAGATAGGAAGCACTTTGATTAATGCCCACCAGGCTAAAACATGATGCAAGGGTTATGTTCTAGCCTGGTGTCTCAGAAAAGAGGTGTGCTGTTTTATTTCTCTAACCATATGTTTATTTGTAACTTGTTTTGCCTTTTGTAAGATTTCATTTTGCTTTTGTAAACCCTTACCTGCTCTATTTTCTCACTGGCTTCAGCAGGTAGATTCCTTTTTGTTTTGCCTCTGGAAGCACATAATTTTCTTCAGGTGTTTTAACAAACTTGGATGGCATTAAGGGGTCAGAGGAATCAGTTGGAAAAGACACACACCATCCTCTTCCACCCCCCAGGAATTCCTTGACATGCAGGATGATATCTTATATCCCTACCCAAAACTGCAGAGCCAGTCTTCATCTTCCAGCACTGTTTTCAACTGAAGTGTTTGAGGACCTGAGAATGATCCTCTATGGGATTAAATCTCCTTTATGGCAGAATATGCACACTTAAAGATGAGAAGTCTGCAAGTACAACAGTGGGAATTTGCAAAGCAGTTGTAGGAGCCCTGCCCAACCCAGCCATTTGCATGGGAGCTTAAAAACTGGCAGCACAGGGAAGAAAACCAAGTAAAATCATCATATAAAGTATGACATTTCCAGCCTGGCTGATAAAAAGAGGACCCAGACACCTGCAAAAGAAGTTTGACCTTGCAAGATTTCAAGTGAAATCTCTCTATGAGCAGAGACGCTAAGGCCATACACCAAAGCAAGGGCCTTTCTCTCCTCTCAGGTACTGGGTTAAAGAGCTCAAGAACTTTTCTGATTCATTGATTTCCTTTCTCTTGGGAATCAATCTTCCCCCCAATGTCTCTCATTCATTTGCCTTTTTTTATTATCATGCACAACTTTAAATAGTGATAAGGCAAACAGTTGTGATAAGGCAGTGCAGTTTGCTAGGATGTGGTTTATTGGAAGGAATGAATCTCCTAAAACCTCTGTACTTTTCTTTGGTACCTGTGTAGTGCAGGAACGTTGATTTGCTTGGATGTTTCTCATTAGCAACAACATAAGTGAGATTTTTTTGTACAAACTTGGTGTGCATTTGTGTGTTTGTGAGAAAGTAAAACAAGGAGAGAGCAAGGGAGGATTAATTTCATTCATTAACCCTGAAATTGCCATTAAATTTGCAAAGTCAGAGGCCAGCTGTGTTACTGTTAATCAACATAAAAATATTTACTCTGTGGCAGCAATTTTCCAAACACACTGCACTGCGGCATAGTCCCTATGAGTCATTTTGACACATAATTCATTTACTGAAAGACCATTTTGTATATAGGACCGACCATATACACACTGCAAATTTCTGGTTTTATGGGACACTCATCTTCAAGAGCATATAAAGAACCTCATCCATCTCTTTGCTAGCACAAGGCTGTTCCTTTTACAGTAATCAATACTGTCCTGTACATTTCTGCAGAATTCAAGATATGATGCCTTCGCTAGTTATTATGAAACTGGAGATGAGAACATTTATAGATTTTTATTCTGTTTCATCTACCCTGCACTCAGAAATGCCCACAAAGAATTTTTTTGTGTCTGTATTTTACCTACTGCACTCTCTGCACCCAACAAGATTTCTTTTAAAACTCTTTATCATAGCTCAAACTTCCATCTGCAAGAATGTCTTATTTTTCTACAAACAGGTGGTCAACTTCTCTAATTTAGCCAAACTAAACATCCAAAGCTGTTATTCTTGGAAAATAATATGGAATGCAAAGGGTTTACTTTTTGGAGAAGAAATGGCTGGCAAGGAAACTGAAAAATAAAATTAGTTTTACCTTGTCAGCCCTCCAAAACCATTATAGATTGGTACTGCTCAACCTTGCCTAGATTCTGCACAGGACAGTGGTAAAATCCTATTGGTATTGGTTATTATGTAATGACCTTGCAGAACAAGCAGCTCTTTCAGACTAGCTCATAATTACATCTTAAAGAATCACATGATCAATTGTCATTAGCCTCTATGTGTATTTTTCTTCCTCTGCCTCATTTTATACATTTTTTATTTCATAATTTCACTTTGGAGCATCACACTGTAGATAGCAACTATCTGGGAACCCTGGTATTACTTGTTGTAGATCCAAGGCCTTGGAAAACATCATTTTTAAGCCATTTTCCTAAAATCCTTTTGAAATATCTCCTTTACTGTTTAAATACTGTTAATAAAAGGTTGTCAACCGAAAGGTACAATATGAGAAAGCGTAAGGCAAGAAGCAGTGGAAAAATGAACTCTTCAAACACTGTGTATATGTATGTATATGGTAGAAATATGAACAAGTTCTTTCTATAAGATAGGAAACAAGAAGAGTAAAAACACTTTCTAAGAAAAAGAAAAGTTTTGAAGGTTGTGTGTACTGTCTGAACAGTCAAAAGTTTTTATTTGCAGTTTTCCAGATGATATTGCCTATCTGATCTAGCAGTATTGGCATTATTCCATGAGTGTTTCACTGCTGGAAGGGAGCAATTCAGAAGTTCTCTGTTCGTTGGGCTTCTCAAACATAAGGTAATACAACATGCACAATTGCTCAGCATATTTGCCCCATCTGTATATGGTATTCCAGCTTGCAAGTTGACACATGGGATATCACAGAATCACAGAACAAGCTGAATTGGAAGGGACCCACAAAGATCATCAAGTCCAAGTCCTGACACTGGCCAGGACACCCCAAGAGTCACATCATGTGCCTGACAGCATTGTCCAAATGCTTCTTGAACTCTGTCAGGCTGGTGCTGTGACCACTTTCCTGGGGAGCCTGTTCCAGTGCCCAACCCCCCTCTGGATGAAGAACTGTTCCCTAATATCCTACCTAAACCTCCCCTGGCACAACTTCAGACCATTTCCTCAAGTCCTGTCACTGGTGACAACTAGATATCATTTCATACCATAGTAGAAATGTTACACTTCTTAAATAAATTCATGCACAATATTAAGGTTCAACACGTTAATATTTCTGTATCTGTTGTAAGCTTGTGCAGCTCTGTAAGCAATCAAAAGTTTTTTAAAAGTTTAAGGCTGTTTGATTGATGGAGCTGTATTTATTTGGGAAAGGTACTCTTTGCTAATGAGACTTTGCGTGTGTTTCCTAGAAATGTTTGCACTGGAAAGAGACCTTAAGGCTATCAACTCCATGGTCTTTGTCCTGCAATACACCAATGGACCACGTAGGCAAGGCTTTTTACTCTTCCTGTTTGCCTTTTCGAGGTAGCCATGTGCCAACAGAGCAAAGAGATATAATTTCTGCTGTTTTAAACATGATAATACCCTCATACCATATTTGCCTCTTTTTTTATGTTGTTTTTCTTCAGGATCATATTGATATCTCATAGTCACCTGTGGCTGATGGACATTGCCAAGTCCATTTCTTCTGCCATCTCCTGCTGGTGACTTCACATGTCCTAGCAAGCTGTTGTCAGAAGCAGATGAGCTGCTGTGGATACAGAGCTGTGCAAACATGGTGGTTACTGTTATGTGCATGCCTCCTTCCATCCAGCATCAAGGCTCACTGGTCTTGCCGTACAACTTAGCTTTATGTCTGCAACCTAAAGGAGCCCTAAATGAGACATCATGAAGTATCATCTTGCCCTCATATCAAAAATGGAGATGAGCCTTTCTTGAAGAGGTGGACAAGGTGTCCTTTGCTTACTCCTG
This sequence comes from Picathartes gymnocephalus, assembly GCA_013390045.1. Lineage (NCBI taxonomy): Eukaryota > Metazoa > Chordata > Aves > Passeriformes > Picathartidae > Picathartes > Picathartes gymnocephalus. The sequence continues at coordinate 144,164 of WEKY01059049.1, forward strand.
AGAAGTGCTGTACCATAAGTGACCATGTTTACCAGTGGAAACCAGCACTGGCAGCATCCCAAACTGTTCCTATTCCAACCAGCTGCACGCCTTACTTGTCACTGACGGATTCACGGTGTGTGTGCAGTGGATGAGTAGTGGTGGCTTTGTGTTGCCAGGGCACGATGCCACAGAGCTGCATTTCCCCTCCGCATGGCCTCCATTTGCCTTTTTCCGCATGATTATCACCCATCTGTTGCCCTCTGCCAAGTGTGGGAGGGCAGCAGATGGGCCAGAAAACTGGAACACAGGAAAGCAAGTTCTTCTGAGAAGCAAGGAGAGAAAGCGCAAGGTCAGAAGAGAAATCCTTAGACGAGCTTTGTGAGAGGGTACTTACCATCAAAGGAAACCCCAAAAAGAGAAATTAGGCAGAAAGGACACCAGTCAGAAAGAAACGATAAGGATTTCATGCCTTTTGTTTCTCACCTACAGAACCATCAGTTTCATTCAGTTTGTTGACTTACCTGCAAGGACCGTAGTATTTATTTACATAATACATCATTGCAAACCCATGGTGTTAGACACGTGAACAATAGAGCTATTTCCAGGCTCCAGCTGTGGCACTTTAGCTTAAAGGCTACGTGATGTGGGTAAGAGACCAAGATGATCTTTACAGAGCAATCTCAGTGCCCTCAGCATTTGCAACCTCTCTAATAGATTGGTAAGAAAAATAACAGTCAAACTAAGTGTTTCCTAATGTTTTCTTCACCTGCAAGAAAAATAACATTTCATAAATGCATGTCACCAATGTAACAGAGATCCTACAGGTAGTAAACCAAGTCATATTTCTCCAGCACTAATTCTACTAGGTTGTCATCAACAGATGCTTGTTGATGTTCCCATTGGTCATAAACGTACTCATTAAAAGAGTGTAGGCTTTCTCTTTTAATTTATTTATTTTTAACTGACAATACCAAGAATTACTTTGAAGCAATTGATGTTTTTAGCAGGGACAGCTTGTGGATCTGTATCTCTTTTTTTTGTAGTTGTCAGTGTCATTCCATTTGATTCCAGTGAGAAATTAAAGTTTATGCTCTCAAATCCACTGACGTTAGATGCTGATTAAATGAATATTTCAATGTCCCTCCAGCATCAGGTAGAAATTATGTATGCAAATCCCATATCCCCTCAGAAAGAAGTCTCAGGAAGTTTTTTCCAGAATAAACAAACACTATGCCTGTCCTTACCTCCACCTCTTCCACTTGCCCAGCCACAATGCAGATAGAAGTGTAAAAAATTGTGCCTTAAACAGTATTTCTGAGTGTTCTCCCTAATCATTATGATTTCCCAAACACCATAACATTTGATACTCTTTGGAGCTGAGCATCACTGAGTTATGGAGAGCTGAGTATTGAGCAAGTGCTCAGCTCATACACTGCATTTCAGAGGTTCAAGTCCTCACTCAAAAAAATGTAAATGCAAAGGAAAGTATGAATTACAATGGAGGGGAACTTAAGATACAGGTGGTAGGAATCTAATGAGGAGAAATAAAATAGTGTTCAATGAAAGAAGACACAATTTTAATATGTTTGGAAGCATCCAATTAAAATTAGTGATATTTTTCTTGAATGGCTACATGACTATGAGTATATTTGTAATTAGCATTGATTAATGCCTAACGCTTACTTGTGATTAAGAGTTGAGGATCTGAGGCCTTCAGCATCGCACAGGATCATGCATCTTCAGGTGCAAATGAACTGCTTGCTACCTTCAAATAATACCATATACTAAACTCAAAGTATGCCCTGATTTATTCCTACAAACCGCTTGTCAACAAGCTTTATTCCTTCATCATGAGCAATAACCAGTGGCACAACACTACACCACAACAGAGCTCTGGGTGATTTGGGGAGAGGAGAACAAAGGGAAGTCCTAGTAATGTCTCAGGAGGGCAGAGTAATGTCTCATATTTCATACTCTGAATCTGACAGAACAGGAACTTGAATTTAGGTCTTCCTTGTTCACGGCTAACCAGTCCTCTACATCCTCTCACGTAGGAGCCAAACAGAACATTTTCAGTGAGGTGTCACTACCAAATGTGTTGGAACTGGACTCAGAGTCTCCAGGCATAAGAGGTGAAGAAAGACATGAAGCAAATGTTGGCAGTCATCTGGGCAGGAGCCCCATTTCTGGTTTGGGGTCACTACAATTTTTTGACACAAGCCATTTTTATGTTACTGAAAAATTTATTTTTCCACTGAAAGAAAAAAAGAGTTGAAACTCTGAAGGCTGTGAGAAAGTGGAACTGCTGTCCCCTCCTCAGCTCCTTGAGTGGTTTCTGTTTCACACAGAAAGTTGACTATCCTTTGGGCCATCTTGCCATGCAAGCCTCTGCAGTAACAAGTGCCCTGTTTATAATCAGTACTAAGATACAAAAGAGAAATCTCTGGCTCCTTCCCATGCTCTGTAGTTAACAAAAATCTATTCAGAGGTTTGAATTTCCTTGCAAATAACCTCATCTGCAAGAGTCAAAGTAGTGGAAAATACAGGAGAGTCTTTGGGGAGCTAACACCCAGACCCTGTGAACATGAAGATGATTATTTTCCTCTACAAGGCTTTTTTCACATGTGATAAGCTTGGCATGTTGCCTTGGTTAAGTGTCAAGCCCTGAATGTTTTTGGTTTTGCCCTGGTGGTCCTGAGGAGTTACTGGAATACTTGTTGGACCTGTTTTATATCACTGTATGCACTGATAGTGACATTGAGAAGAAACAGGTAGAGGAGTGGAAGGGGGATCTGGATTTTCTCTATTTCAATTCTGATAGCAGTCTCCCTGTCTGCTCAGGCAGCCCTACAGCTTCCCCCAGTCTTTCTTTGGCTCTTTGACTGTGCTTTTTACATTATTACATTGTAATCTCTTGGTTTGGTTTTTTTTTTTTTTTCTTCTCTTGCTCCCAAGGGATAGTTGTCAAAACTCCTTATCTGTTGATGAATGAAAGGAATTTTTGTCTCCACTGCCTGGAACTGGTTAATGCAATTCTGGACAATACTGCTGGGTCACTGAGTCAAGTGAACAGCAGAAGTTTAAATATGTAGAAAGATTTTGTTTGGTGCCAGTTTGTATCGTCATCTGAAGATATTTTCTTCCATGCAAGAAAGTGAAAAACACAAGACTGAAGGCAGTTGTAAAGAGTTTCTAGAATTGAAGAATAAACATTACCAAATTCTGCAACTTAAATGTTGGCAGTGGAAATCAAATGAGAGATGCTTTAACATTTGCACTAAAAGGCATTTTCATTCTGTTGTTGGAACACTTTTTCTCATTACTCTTCATTAGAGTCTGATGCCAATCATGTTGTTGTGTGTCTGGTGTGAGAAATGGTAGTTCTGGCCAAAACCTGCTTATCTGGGTAAAGACAATAGACATTGTCTATGAACACAAGACCGAACAATAACAGCTATGCTCTTTGGCAGTGACCCAAACCCAATTCTGTAAGGTCCTCTGAGTTTAACATCCATCGAAATGACACCTTGCAGAACTGAAATTTAAAGTAGTAAGAAAATACTTAAAAACTCTGAAACCTAAAGCCCAAGTTGATTTCTATTTTCAGCATTTTTTTTAAGTTACAGTGCTGAGAACAATCTTGAACCTGCCTTTGTTGAAGCTGGTGACAAATGTGCTGTTGCTTTCAGGCAGCATGAGGCCAAGCTCTACCTGTTTGCTGCAGACACAGTACTACTGTGTCCTAATCTTCGACTGACAGCTCTATTTGGGACAGGAGAATGTTTGAAAAAGTAGATAAAATGCATGTGTCTGTCACTCCTGAGCTCTCCACAGTTCATTTAAATCATTATTAAAAATGATTACTCATAGATTCTTGTGTTGATAACACTTCCATATGACCATATGTAGTCATAGAGAAAATTCATGTATTTGTGCAGAAATGTGCATTACCCCAAGTAGAAGCTTCATCCCAGTATTTGCACAAACAAAGCTCTGCCTGGATAAACATGAACAACAGACAATCAGCAAGCAAGTATTCCTCTGAATGGAAAGTCTTGGCTTAGAGCTTGAGCCAGACTCCTGAAAACCAACAGGAGTCATCCCATGGATTGCAACGAGCTTTGTATCATGCCCTTTATTCATAGCAGTGTTTGCAAATCATCTTTTGCAGTATTCACCCAGCTGAAATCATACTGCAAGCATATTCATATGGTATATTCACAAAAATATGTGCTGTGATTCATAAACAAATTACATTTGCATCTGTCGACTATGGCTGAGGAGCAACAATAAAGAAAATAACAACAGAGAGGAAAGGGAGAAAAAAGTGATAATTGTGTGACAGTGAAAGGAAGAAATCCAATTTCACTTCTTTATCATCCCAGGTATCAGGTAACAAGGGCTTAACAGGTTCCCTTAGAACTTTCAAGAGAGTTCTATGCAGAAACCATGTTTATTTCAGACCATTTCAGGAAAATATTTATACAGTAACTCTTGCACCTTCAGTCCCATCTCTTGCACTTCCAGTCCTGTCTTGACTTTTCAAGAATGCCCTTTTTATACATTTGAGTTTTAGTTTGAAAAGTCAATATGAATGACAGAAGGATTCAACACCAAATTTAAGGTTCACTGGGGACAGCTGTTGCATTGCAGTAAAAAATTGTATATTAGGAAAAATAAAAGGCTTTTTTCGGTGTGTATGTGCCTGTATGCCCACACTCTAAAAAAGCCAGTTTTAACTTGAAAACAATAGCCAGTTTTAACTTGAAAACAATAATTGTTACTTCTGTTTCCTTAGGAGAGTGCCAGCATTTGTTTTTATTAATTCTTTTTGTAACACTTTCTTCTAAGCTGAGAAAATGACCTCTCAGCTGATTCTACCACTTCTGGTTTATGAAAAAGTGTCAGTACATATGATTAAAGAAACACCTACTTAATCATCCTCCTAGATAGGCCAGGACTTGTAGAGAACCAAGCAAGGTCCTTGTCATCCCCCCACCCAGACGTGTGTCTGTGCAATCCACTGAGCTGGCTGATTTGCACTGTTATAATGCAGTTTCTTCCCAAGCCTTGATCCAGGCTTTGAAATGCATTACATGTTTTCCCTTTTTCTTGTTCTGAATCCCGTCCCCTCTGTACAGACTATCTATAGAAGCAGGAATCAGCATTCTCAAAGCAAACTCATTGTATCGGATGCCCAATTAAAGACAATTAAATGGATCTAATTTCAGAAAGGGTGGAAACACATCATGGTAAGACATCTTGGTTTAGACTCCCAAAATCAGTCTTATCTTCTGAAAATTTTATTCCAGATTTTTATAAGCCCTTGGCTGTAAGGACTGAAGAAACCTTCACTGTAAGACGGATTCTCATAACACAGTGAGAATCTGTGTGAAACCTCATGTTGCCTGTCTTTGGTTTAAGAAATAAATGAGTTAATCATGAAAGCGTATATCTAGGGAGTTTCATAGAATCATGCAGGCTTTGTACAGCTGGGCACTCATAATCAGTTATAGCACAAAAAGCAGAAAGGTCCTTATTACTTTCCATATAATTTTTTATTTCTTTCCAAATATCAATGTTATATTGACTGTTAATCTGAAAAACCTCATTTAATGTCAGCTTGCTCACAGTTATGAAAATTCAGGTAATGTATTCCTGCTACTAATTGTATTTGAGAAAGTGTTATTAATTTCATATATCAAGTTCGTAGTGGCCATCTGTTCCCTCCGAACTGCTGCGTCTCCCTCCATCTGCCCTGTTTTTCTTCTGCTAATCGGGTGGCAAGGGCTCAGATGATTGGGAAGTTTCACTCTGACTTTTGATTTGTCACTCATCATCAAGCCAGCTGTGCATTTTTAAACAGACTCTTGCAACGGGTGGTGCTGAATTTAAATCTGATTTTTTTTTTTAAATAAAAGTTTTTTATTAAAGAAAAATCAAAAAGAAGACAGATTGTATTTTCTACTGTGTAAAATGTGCTTTGCTGCCACTAATTTGGCTACATCTGCACTCTCATGAATAAAGATGAAGGTACATGTCCAGGATATTATTAGGGACTGTGGAGAGTGGGGAAGAATTTCAAGTGTGGAAAGACACCACAAGTTTCTAGTGCTGAGAGTAGTGAGCAAGAACATGTCATGGTTCTGGCTTCAGCTGGCACTGGCTGAAGTTAGTGCAAACCTTTGCAAATACAAATAGTAGAAAACTATTTAAGTAGAGAACATTATTAAAGAAAGGTAGAATTGTCTTTAAATTCTTTTCCCTCCTTTAGTCCCAATAAATCCAGACACAATGAATAAGGGTTACTGGTGTTCACTGAAAAACTTTTAGGATCTATATTTTGTATTGCTGTGAAATTCACATTTTCCCTGTTTTAAGAATGAGGGAATTATCAGATAGTCAGAGGCTTTGAAGTTTTGAAGTTCTTATGAACCCCAAATTCCCAGAATACTCCAAGCACTCCATCCCCAAGGATGGCCTATAGCAGGTGCTGGGAAGAGGAGGGAGACGTGTAGATCAGAACTGTAGACAAGATGAACTCCGCAGTCAAGAAAGTAATTTTATAATTTCTGTTAGTAAAAAGATGGTCGAAAGTCTCAAACATAGCTTTTATCTCCTTTCCAAAATCCACTGTTTTTAGCTATAATGATTCTAGATATTTCTGTTATTCATGCAAATGCTCAATTCCTTTTGACTGTTGTTGAAACGATTCAAACCTCAAGTGGAAGATTAAATATTTATGCCTAGCACAGAGGGGATATTGCAAGAAATGATTGGCTGAAATTAAAGCAGACAAACTTCAAGCTGTATGAGAGGAGGAAATTCCCAGACAATGAGATGTATTAAAGTACGGAATAAAATTGTAAGGGATATGAAAGCCTTGCCACTTGGCCCATTTGAAACAAGGGCTGACAAAACAGTCTAAAACATGCAACAGTGGAAATGAGGTGAGCAGGACGGTTTATCAGGCTCCTTCTACATCAAATTTCTATTGTTCTGCAATCTGATTTATGAAACCCAGACAGCACAAGGACATTTTCAAGTGGGATTTTATCATAATACCTGAAGCATATGATACTGTTTTACAACCCAGAGGTGAAGTTTGATGGCTTCTCTTTGCAGGGGTTCATGAGAACACTTCCTCTGCTTAGTATTTATGAGAGGTCTGAAAAAAAGATCACATGTGGAATCCTGTTTGCACTAGGCACAGACAAAAAAGAGGGACTTGCCAAATCTATCACCTACTCTTTGCAGTGTATTCTCCACACAGAAATATGTGTACCTTGGATCTTTGGGGCAGCTTTGTACAGCAATAGGAATATTTTCTGTACTGAAAACTATTTCTGTTAAAGGTACTTCTGAATAAAAGTACATGCAGATTTTATGTGTATCTATTCCAATGTTACAAACATCTCTGTTTTGTTTGATTTTCCCATTTCAGCAGTCCCAGCATTCTGATAAAAATTTATATTTAAAATTGCCATGTTTCACCCAGATCTTATCTGCAGCCAAGGAACACCACAAATATTACCTGTTCCTGTTGTGAAAATGTGCATGCAGGCCAACCTGTTGTGAAGTTTTGAGAATCTAATCAAACATCTCACTTATCTTGGTAGCACAATCCAATAGATAAAATGGTCTACCCAGTTTCCATAGGTTGGAGCAGAAGGGGGCAGGAGCAAGAGGAGGACTGTCACAACGTCCCCTGTCTAACAGTATTACCAGGATTTTTACAATCCTGTATGCATCCTTTCATCTCATTTTATTCACAGCAAACATAGTTTTTGTTCATCATTATAGTGCATTGTATTCACAGGTCAGAGCATTTGTATGCGCAGGGGACCAGTTAAGCTTGTGGTTGATCATTTCCAGGTAGACTTGATACACTTGTGGGTGTAACCGTGGTAACTGTGTCACTTTTTTGGAACTTTTCCAAATACATGTACCCAGATACTAGATTGGCAGTGTGGAATGAATCTCTAATTAATTTAAAAATAAATTGAGTTACAGTCCAAGTTTTGCAAGGTAGCAAAAACTCCTTTTGGATTTCAATTCTTGCCAAAAGGGCCCTGTAAACTAAAACTGAAACTTGACTCTCTTTTATCACTGAGCATTTTTATGTTACAAGTGGGTTTTTTTCTATAAAAAGACATTATTTAGAAAGAAAAATCAGAACTCAAAGCACAATAAAGCTATCCAGTTTTAGTAAGGTTCATAATGTAACTCCTTTAATTACCTTGTATTTGTCTGTTTGTTCAACTATACAGCATTTTAATGCATCCCATGAAGAGAAGCATTTCAATGTTGATACAAAATCATGGAAAAAAGTCACATCACGTTGTTGTTTCCTGGCTCCTCTAGAATATGAGGTCTAACTTGCTCTTATTCTTGAATTTTCAAGTTGCAAATGTGTCTTTTGTAAGGTCTTACATGTGTTTGCTTTTGTAAAGGGAACTCCATAATTGCCATTATTAATAGTAGTGACAAAATATTTACCTGGCATCATTACTTTGACTACAGTCCACATGTGCAATCTCATTCTTCTGTTTATCAGGTAAACAACCCTGAGACAATTAGTGCCATAACAAGTAAAAAGCTGGAGTAAGATCAATATCTCCTGTAACAACTCCCCGCTCATTACACTTCAGCACAGCTATACCTTGTTGTGCAAAAGGAGTCCATCTGTCTTTCCAAAAATCCAGTTAGAAGTCACAAATGCAATGATTACACAACATATTAATACAACTACTGACATGCAAAAGTAGGTAGAGGCAGCAGATGAAAAACGTTCGGTGAGAACATTTGTAATAAAATTAGCCCTTGTAGAGAACACTAACTCATATCTTGTGGAAATGTTCAAAACAAGGAAGATGCACAGCAGAAAGTCCCACAAATAAGGTAGTTTTGCTTTTCATGCTTGACTTGGAAGGGTTTGTAGTACTCATCAAGGTGTGCAGCAAGGAAGGGGTTGCAGTACTCATCAAGACACGTCTCAAGGTGATTTGAACATAGATGGTGCCTAGGAAAAGAAGGTTAAATAAAACCAATATATTTATTTTATTTCCAGGTCACAGACCAACCTCAGAACTGGTGTAGTTGCCCTAAATATTCTAAGTGACATGATGTTCCAGACAAGACGAGGCCACTACATCACTGGTCTACCCTGAGGAGTCCCTCTTACAACAAAAGAGGTATGCCAATGTGCAGTGATATTCTGCTGTCTTGGGGGCACTGAAGAACACCCAGTGCAACAGGATTCAGAGCTTTTCACTAGGAAAAAAAGAATACTTCCCTAAATTAACTAAACATTTTTAGTTCATCTGTGACTTTTCATTGTTTTTATCTGTGGTTTGTCCTTGTTGAATCCCTGAAGAAGGTGATCAAATGGGGATGGAGACCAGACAAAAGCAAGACATGCCGTAACCCTTTCATAGTCACAAGGATGAGAGTCAGAATCTTAAAGGAATGTGTCTAAATTCATTGATGTCAATGAATATTAAATGTCTAAACACCTTTAAATAGCCAGTTTCAAAGGACTAGCCTAGAGGTCATTTGTCTGTAAAGGTTATGTTTGCCACAGGAATAAGCTGATATATCAAGTCCTAAGAGGACTTGATTAATCCAATCCCATGCTTCCCAAAGGAGCACAGCATTACTTTCCTTTCCAGTATCTGTGGCTGAGGACAACTAACAAATCTGGCACCATCAATAATATGGCATAAAACCTCTAAAATTCCTATGTAGAAGCAATCCAGGGTTGCAATGGCTCTTTCACTGCTTTCTCACCAACATATAACCCATATATTACCACAGACTGCTATAAAAAACCCTGTAGGACACCGAGCATGAGAGACAACCCCATCAAGGCAAGAGGCCTGTATATTTAATGACTAACCAGGACAGTCAGATTCCTCTTCTTGAAATCCACCTGTGGGAAAGAGAATGTGCAATGGCTACAGAGAAAAGACAGAAGTGTAAAAAGCCTTTATATAAACTTCTTTACCCCTATTTTACAAGAAAATCGTTCCTGAGGGAGAGTTCTTCATTTTCCAGACAGGAACAGAGAAGTACAGTATATGCTGGGTTAAATTACAGACCAAAGCAATTGTATAGTTTTTGTAATGCCAAAAATTGGAATAGAAGTTGGGCTCTGGCCATGTACATACCAGCAGAGTAATAATTTCTTTTCCAAATCTAGTCCTATGCCTTTTCAAATCAATTGCTAAGCTACTAGATCAGATAATTGATGACTAACAATAAAATATGTTTCTCTCTTCTGATTTCTTTCATATCCTTGTGACCAGTGGAAAAAAAGTTATGCTATGTTTTGGGAATTTATATGTACATTTGTCAATAAGAGCAGACTTAAGTAAAAAGTCATGTCCCCGGGCTAAAATACCACTATCCCCTCTCTGCATGGGTAATGGAGCAGATTCACCTTCACTTTAACATTGGACCGAATTACATGTTATAGTCCTTGACATGCTTTGACATGACTAATGTGACCCAGCTGGTCTCTGCAGTAGAAAAATGTGAACATAGAATGTGTGTTTTATGAGACACACATATAAGTTGACAACAAAAAATACCCATAGTTTTCTTGGTGTGATTCATCCAAAAATAAAAATAAGAAGATAGAAATCCATGAACTTATAAGGCTCTGCAAATACACAAGCTGTCATATTTCAGTATTTACAAGTATTGAAAGGTAGTGGGTAACGGCATGTTTGTAGACAGTGGGTTTCCAAGTGTACGTGTCCAAACTGTTCCCTCTGTCGTTTAGAGGATGACCATATAGCCAGCATTTTTTTTTTTTTACTGCAGTGTTTAAGTAGGAACCATATGATACTATGTTTTATTTAAAATTGGGCTTGTACCACTGAGGCTGGAAACTTGTATCTTTAGAACAATTTCATATTGCACAGTGCCACCATATGTTGCCTACTTTAGTGTTTTTAAAGAGATTGCTTACTGCCTAAAGGTAGCATGTCTCAAATTTACAAATCACATATTGCTTGAGGGCACAAGTGAAACCATTGATTTAGGAGAATGCAATATGCTTAGTTTAAAGGTGTTAATTCAACTCTATCATCTTCCAGCTTTCCTTACATTGAAATATATATTAACATGGGGCCAGGAAAATTAAAAGTTTGGGACTACATGTTCTGTAATTGTGTTTCAGTCTTTAAAGGAAAGAAGAAACTGGTTGATTAGGTAGACAGACACATTTAGCATAAGTATTCTTGGAACCTCTTGAAATGAACACCCTGAATTATGAAGCTGGCCTTTTACATTTCTCATCATTAGTGTAAATGGAAAAGTAGCCACCAGTATCTTGCAACTAATTTAGCAGATGGACTTGTTCTAACATTTTCTCTGAATTACCCTGTGCATATTTTAAAGGGGAAACTTGTCATTTATTTATATATTTTAATATTTAACTTCCTTAAAAATTTGGATTGCTCAAAGTAATTTAATATATTTCTATTCAGTGTTTGCCTTCAGATAGCTGCTGCGAATTTGAAGATAGAAAAGTCCTAATCCCTCCAGAGGTAAAATCATTACCTATTCTCTACTGCTTTATCTATTCTAAATTAAAACATTTTAAGTGATGAAACTTTGAATATTTTCCTTAAATATATACCATACTAAATAATTATCTCTGGCTTCATAGCCTAAGGGTGATAAGCAGCTCTTACAATATTGTTATTTTATTTTGCTATATTTCTATTAATGTTCCTGAGGGGAACTGATACCAAAAGAAAACCTAAAAAATTGTAGTCCCATTGTAGTGCAGCGATCCATAACAAAAATGGGTCTGTCTCCAAGAGCTCACTGTGTAGCCCTCAGGCATAAATACACAGGTGGACAAAAAAGCAAACAATCAGTACAGAGTGCCAATGGAACACAGAAAGTATCTACGCTCAAGGGTTCAGACGCAGGGGGATCTTGCTTTCCTGCTGTTTGTAAGGAGGGAGATTGGGTGAAAACCAGCCTTGCCCTCAGTTTCCAGCATCACCTGTGCAGATCTGGATCAGTGATCCTGTCCAGCACAGTGTGAAAGTCATGCAACATTGGAGAGTTTGAGCTATCACAGAATGAAATCCCAGAATACTGTGGAACCAGGGGGTAGGTGCCAACTTTCTACATTTAATGGGGGAAAACGCTTAGAAAAAGCTCAGACATGCTTCTTAAAGAAGTCAAGGTCTGATGCTGTTGCTACTGTGGTCTAATGGAAATAAGGGCGCTCTGCAAGAAGGGCTCAGGGCAAGGGTCAGTTTTGGCAAGTTGTCTTTTTGTCCCTCTTATTGCCTTACTGTTAAATGGAATGCTGGTAAATATGTAAAAAATGAACACTGAAACAGATCTTGAGTAGGTAATGCAATTATATGTCCTGGTTTCTGCAGTATTTCATTGCGGCTAAGAGACTGGAATGTGAAGTTTCAGAAGTAACCTTTATTTTTTGCATAAATCCTGTCCATGTTTGATGTATTTCTTGCTTTCTTAATAAATTTGATAATAAAGGCATTTTTAAGCCCTTTGGTGACAGGCTCCAGATAGAGTGTATTTTTTGGGAAGTGCTGACACCGACTGCTGGGACTCACACCAGCAAGTCAGGTAATTCTTTACAGGAACCGGCTGTGGCGTGTGCTGAAGAGAGTCTCCAGTTTCCAAAGCAAGCCTTCAACCTACACAGCTCACAAGTCATCCCCATTAGTAAAGACCAGCACTGGCGGCGTCTTTACAATGCTTACACATCACTAAATAGTCTTCAAAAATACCACTGTGGCTTAATTTACTTAATATTAGTATACATGTTAACTTAATACCTTTCTTTCTTTAAAAAAAAAAAAAAGGATAGTTTACAGGACGCTTTCTTGTCAGGTAATAGCTCTCCGGGTTAATTTAGAGAGCCCTTTCTTGTCAGCGCAGGCGGCAGCCCCCCGCCATCCCAGAGATTAGGTGCCCCCCAAGGCTGAGCAGAGCCGGTTGGCGCCTTTATGCAGGCGACCTTTGTGTGGCCCACGCTGTGGCTGCCGGTTTGAAGCCTGTGAGGAGGAGATTAGGCTGTCCCCAGCCGGCCAGCCGGCGCTGGGTGTGGCTCGTTCCCATTTTGGCGAGCAGATGGTGGCAGCCCAACAGGTGCACCCCGATGGCAGCGGCAGGCCCGGCGCATCTGCTTGCCGGGCAAGGGGGAGGCTGAGCCCCAGCCCCACACCAGCTGCACTCTGCAGGGCAGGGCACAGGCAAGGTGCTGAGAGATGAAGGCTGGTGACCTTCAACTATTAACCTTTTTACATTACACTCTGGAAAGGGATGGTATGGTAAGAATGCTTTGATCTGAATGTTACGGGATGAAAAATGACCAGAGACAAGGAGGTGATTGATTAGCGGGTGTAGGAAGCTGTGGGCAGCTTCATTTTAGGCTCTCCAGCAAGTGGCAGGGTCTCTCAGCCACTAAAACCCACCATCTCCTCCTTTGCAGCAGTCGGCATCAATGAATGGAGACTGCGTTGGCTCTGCATTGTTTTGGTTTTCTACTCGGAAACAGAAGTAGAGTAACCAAACTGGGATTTTCTAAGCCCTTCATACTCAATCTCCATGCTCTCTCCACCAAAAAAACCCGGTCTCTTTTATGCAAAGAGCACAGTCCCTGCGTTCGGGGCAACTTCGTATATTAATCTGTTAGTTTACGTACAAGCAGCACTGGAAGGAGTGGGCTCAAAATGAAAATAATACTCCATTTCTAAGAATGTTTGTCTTAGCTTCTAAAGTTTATGCTCTGTATTACCTTCTCACTTTATACATGTCTGTATTCAACCCTTTCCTTCCCAGCTTGACCAGATCCATACTCTTTTGCCTCACACTTGCTTTAGTCCACCTAGACCACCTGAGCTATCACCCTTGTGCAAACAAGCAGCTATCCAGCTGATCTTCTTGGCTCAGATTTAGACTTTTTAGCTATTCTCACTTTAACTTTTCTCCCTTCCTGTTTCCCCTTTTGCTCTGCTTTTGGTCTAACTTGAGATCAGGTCTGCTCTTCCCCCAGGGTCCTTTAATTCTGCTGATGTTCTGGGTCCCTTGCAAGGTCTTTGCAAACCTGGCAGTTTCTGCTATACTAACAGCTGTCTCCATCTCTTGTAGCTCTGGGGCTTTCCAGGGTCAGAAGCACATCATGAAGCAATGAATTTCATGACTCTCATGTGGAAAAAATATTGGCTCATATAAGCTTAGAAGAAGCCTTCTGGTCCAGGGGATACAAGACAACCTGATGGAGTCCCACAAAAAGGAGCTGCTGAAATGCCAAAGATAAGAAAGTACACTGGATGCATTTGAAGTGGGGTAAAAGGGTCTGCTCTACACCCTCATGTTTTCAGAAAGTCTTTAGGGCTAGGCTGAGCTGCAAGCAGTTGCTTCTTTCTGTTGGTCAGCCTCAGTTCCTCCTATGGCTGGAGAAGGGAGACGCAGATGCAGCGAGAAGCGTTTCCATCAAAGCAAAAATTGAACTACATAATGTCTGGACAGATGAGTGGTGGCGTCCAGACTTGTCTGGGTGCCTATTTGGGGAACTGGAGAGCAGCTCTAGTTGCAGTTACATGAATCCTGAGTGTCCTTTAGAGGGTTCATTTGGAAGACAATATAACTATTATTAAGCAGATTGCAGACGCACATCAGAATGGCCAGGAGAGGGTACAACAGCCTTCCAAAGCGGAAATTCTTTGATGGGAGAAGGAGCTGGCTACAGTGATGGAGAAATAATTTCATTAATTGAAACCAACCTGAAGGAATGGTAGACAACAGGTTACTGGATCTGTAATTATAGTAAATTCTTAGGTTTATAGGTCTCAATCCTTTAAACTCCATTATCCCTTTTACATCTTTGCAAGGTATTAGTAGTTGCTCTGCACTTAAAGTTATCAAAAAACACTTTATTTTGAAAGAGGGAAGGCTTTTCCTCAAATATATTTTCTTCAAACACATTTACTCCTAAATTCAAATGATTATTCAGAAGTTTAGATTGGTGAAAAAAATAGTGTAAATGTTAAAAGAAATTCTTACTGCACATATAGCTAAATTCATACATAGACATTTTCAACAGAACTACTCATGTATAATTTATGTGATTTTCTCCAGCAGGTGATAAATACTTCAGCCATCACAAATACCTATATAATATTGACCTCATGTCTCTGAGGATTTCACAAGCCCTAAGAATAAACCCTTATGAATATGGGCTCCATCTAAATGCTTTTTAACCACTACACAACATGCTTAAAAAGTGGCAGCATACCAGTAGAGTATTTTACAAAATAATTAAGATAGTTATAGGGCAGAGATCATTCCACACCAAACTCAACAACTTACAAATAATATCCATAAATCCTTAATACACTTGTGTATGACATTATCATTTTCAAGTCTACTTAATTCTCTCACATCCTTGTCTCTAAGCTCTATACAGAGTTAGGCTTACTACACTATATAAAAGTCTTCTCAGACCATGGCAAGCTTTTCTCCCCAGATTAAAGCCTATGCTGTCTTTGCTGGTAGGGATGCTCCTATTGCAAGTGCTGAGAGAGTCCTGGAAAGCTGACAATGCTGTTTTCCTTTACAGGGTTGTGGAACTAGCACAGAAGGGGTTAAGTGGCTGGAGACCAGCTGGGCTCTGTTAATCTGCAGGGACCAGCTGCTTTGTATAAAAAGGAAGACAAGAAACAGAGTGGCTAGTGCTGAGGGAAAGCTGAGGGTATTGAATTGCTAAGTTTGGGAAAGGGGGAGTGAGCACTTGTGTATCAGCCTTTTGGTGTGCTGGAAAAGGAAGAAGAGCTCTGTAGGTATTTTGGTTTGCCTGAGGAGCTGCTATTGCTGGT
Organism: Picathartes gymnocephalus; assembly: GCA_013390045.1. NCBI lineage: Eukaryota > Metazoa > Chordata > Aves > Passeriformes > Picathartidae > Picathartes > Picathartes gymnocephalus. Next base: position 160,021 of record WEKY01059049.1, read on the forward strand.
GGTGATTGGCAGCCCACCCAGGATACTGGTTTTTAGTTCTTAGGCACTCCTAAAAAGGTGGCCCTGTAGGGTAAAAGCTGGTAACTGAGCAAGTTAATAAGGGTTGATAAATCCCAAACTGTCTCTGATTTCAATTTAATGCTTTTCAAAAATATTAAAAAAAAAAAGAGCAGTGGAAGCTTTCGGTATCTTCTAGAGTCCTGAAGTTAGGAGTCAGTGCCCTCTCTTTTGGCTGTCCCAGCAAGTTGTCTGATAAATACAACTTCTATTTCTCAAATGTGACAAAGGATCTCATCTGCCCCGATGTGCATTGTTTGTACTTGTTTATATCACGACTTCGCCTCCTGTAACACTTGGCTGTGACAAATAGGCTGCAGAAGGGAAATCCTTCAATAGTTTTACTGCTTTTCTTTACATATTAACTCTGAGAAGCTTTAGTGTTTATTTTACTGAAGCTGCTTTGAATGAAAAAGTTCAGTAAGCAGAAGTTGAATTGCATATTACAAAGCTATTAAACTATATTTAGTGATTCTATTAGAAATCTGCTGTTGAGCAAGGCAGAGCATATGGAGAGAAGTTGGTGAAAACCTGATTAAACATTTATATGGGGCATATTTTGATTTAACTTGCATAAATAATTCATTTTTTGTTGTTTTTTTGTTTTGTTTTGTTTTCTTTCCTTTGAAAACCACCCTTTTCCACACCCGCTCTGCTAAAAATAATGCCACCATAGCTGCACTGAAGTAGTAGCAGGAGTGAGCGAGTATCTCATACACACCCATCTGCACTGGAAGCTATTCTCTCTCTCAGGTTTGATAGCCCTGTACCCATTTGAGAAACAGAAAAAACTTTGTTTCTATAAAATCTGCAGTAGTTTCCTTTTGTCCTTACAAATAATAAAGTAACGATGTTCCAAGGGCAGTAATTATTATGCAGAAGTTAAGTTGTGCTAGGAGTCCAGATCAATAGGAGAATTTCCCCAAAGCTAATGGGAATTGCAGCTCACATATCAGATGACTGATCTATTTTCTAAACTCAGTAATAGTTTTAAAGGGAGAATAATTTCTGAACTTTACCACTGTCTGGGTTTGATATTCTACTGCAGACTCAGTTTTTGTACTCGGTTGGGATTCAGAGTTCGATTTGCCATAACAATAAAGGTCTTTTATGACTTCTTGATATTAATAATGTGGTATAAAGTGGGTCTAAATCCTGCTTTAAGGCCCCCTCTTGCCACTAAATATATGAGGGAATTCAAGCTTTTTCTTTAAGAGTTGATCTGAGTGAGCATTCAGGTGCTCCAAAGCATGGATCTTTCTGTGAATCTCCTGAGAACAAGGTATTTCACAAAAACTGTATCTCTTTTCCCTCCCACTGAGTTTCAGAGTTCAAACACTGGCAATTTCCACTGCCATCTTTTCTTGTCTCCTTGTTACAAGTAAGATTTCATTACCTGCAGAACAACCAGTGCCCACTTTCCAGCATCAGCAGCAATGTGCTGCTCTTTCATGGTGGCCCAGCAGATCGCAGAAACATGGGGCTCTGGATCATTACCAGGGAACAGAGTCACTTTGGGGTCATTATCAGAGAAAAGCATTATCTTTTTTTTAAATAAAAAGGGCATATTCTCTCCAGCGCTGTGTGGCAGCTGTTGTCTTCTGAATCCCATCTAACTTCTGCAACCCAGCGGTTTCAGCTGACGTGTTTCAGCCGGGATTTAAATTACAAAATTTTTTTGGAAAGAAGCAGCTAACGTCTTTTGAAACGGAAATATTATCTCCTGGGTGGAACACACTATGTTGAGTACTGAAGGGCCTTATGAAGCTACTCAGATAGAAGCTTCTGATAGTGTGTGTTTGGCAAGGTATTAATCATAATGTGGTGAAGCAAAAATCTACCCTAATCTCAGAGAGCCTGTGCAGAGTAACTCCTCTAATATTTTGGCCAGTCTATGGACGATTGCTTTTGGCTTCTATGAAAGCAGACTGTCTGTTAGACTGCAAAAGTGAGTTCTAATGAAAAATAATACTCTGGGCCTGTGGCTTTGAGAGTCATATCTCATTCCTGCACTTTTCAGCATGGTGAGAAGTTTAGTACTGCAGACCTGTGCTTGAGCAGTCCTTGCAGCACAGGATGAGCAGGGAGAGTGCACAGGTAGCCAGGGTCATGTGCACCAAGAGCTGCCAGTGCTGCAATAGTAGCGAGCATGTGGGGGAAGCTATGTTGGTTTCTGAATTTCATTAAAAATCTGAGATGTCTATGCACACAGCCTTATTCACAGTTTTTTCTGTATTGTGATTTTAGGATATAACAAGGTGTTAACAAGAAAAACATGTTTTCATTAAAGCTGTATACAAAATGTATCTTTGCCCTGAGCCCTTCTGTGTGTTTATTTTTCTGAAGCAGTCTGTTACTTAAAGAAACAAACAAAAACTGAAGCAGGGAAAGAAACTTTTTACTTTCTGAGTGAAGGTCCATTTTCAACCGCCCCTTTTATTTCCAGACATTGAGGGTTGTGAGCTGCTGGGTGGGCTGTAGTGGCCCAGGTGAGGGCCACACCTCACCTGTTGAACTTATTTAGTTAAGCTGTTGTAAACATTTACTCTGTTTTCTTTCTCAAAGTGAAAACACTGTAAAAGTAATGACTGCCATAAAGACTGCATTAAACACTTTCTAAAAGGTTACAGTTTGCAGCTGTGAGGTCACTGCCCTCTGATTACACTGCAGCACTGCCTTTCCCCCTGCACTCTACAGAGCCTGGGAAAGCGTTGCCCTGCCTTCCATGCCGGAGGAGTTTGGCCTTCAGGTTGTTGAGCATTTCCTGGGGTTCAGGATGGGGATGAGAACCAGGTTATGGAGGCCTGTTGGCAATCTGCTCTCACCTGCTGTGAGCTGTGAGTTTGTCCATGTATCCCATCAGTGCCCGTCTGTGAGCTGAGGGTAGCAGCAGTGAGGGGAATCTCATTGATATAGGGGTGGGTAGAGGTATGGGAGAAGACAGCAGATGAGGTGAGAAGATGACATAAAAAACTACAGAAACTGGAACTCCCATAGGAGACCAAGACAAGGAGTGTTCTCCTGGTTTGTGGTGGGCAGAGCAGGGGACGAAAACCGGAAGTTTCAGTCACTTTGATAAATTTGATTAAAAGAGATGTGGGCTACAGGTACAGACCTAGGTAAGGAAAACTTTCACTGGTCGAAGTTGGAGTTCATAAAGAGTCATCAAAACACCTGCCAATAAGAAATGACTGGTTATGAGCAAGCCCTTAACCCTGGTTCCCCCCAAGTGTCACTTGTCTGCTTCTCTTCTCTCCCTCCCTCCTCATCTGTACAGGTAATGCTGTAACAAAACCAGGCTTCTGATTCAGGTCTTTTGGAACTTGAAGTGAGAGCAGTGGTCTTGTGGAAAGAGAGGAATAAGCTTGGACCTGAGAATATGCTGTTTGTTGCTCTTCGTATTTGTACGTTTTGTACTTACAACTGTGCACAAATTCACTTTTATGATATGACAGAAGATAAAATAGCCTGTTTGGTCCCATACTCCCAAAGCATTAAGGAACCTTCTGGCATATAGGCTGTGCTCAGTCTGTGACAGGAAGGATTTTCCAGGGGTTTTTTTTCTTTTTTTTTAAAGTAGGGATATCAGATTTAGGCAGAACTTCCATTTTGTCCTTAGCCTTAGAGTCCTTTTGCTGTTGTGGTTGTTTTGCACTGTGGTATTCCTCGCATTTTAGAAGCAGGCAGCTAAAATCATGCTAGGTTTTAAAAAATAAACAAACCTCAATTCTGTCTTACTAAAGCACGTGGATAGAATAGAGAATCCCAACAGGGAGTCTGGGGCAGAATCATAGGTATGTGTTGTCATGTCAGATCCAGTGGAGCTATGACCTCACTGGGGGGTCTGCATATCATTTGGATAGCACAGGTGGAGCTGTGTGCTTCTCAAATTCAATGGTAAGTTCACATTCCAACAAGATAAAGTCCTGACCGCCAGGAATAAGGGACATAAGAGACGGCCATGTGCTGGGATCAGTCTGTTGAGGACTAGAGATATCAAATTGGTTCTCTAAGTTAAACAAGCCCTCATGTTTGTTCCTGATCACTTATCCCTCTACCTTCCAGTTGTCATGCTTTTTTTCTCCCATACCATAGACTTGGTGTTTGGGATGCATAAAGACCTTTGGGCCAGTGTAGCCACTGTGGAAATGAATGGAACTGGGGGAGTTGCATTCTCCATCCCAGCCAAGAAATGCATCCTGGAAGGAATTTTATAGTTAAATTGGAAATTAATTTAGCACTCACATTTTTGCCTACACTACCAGTTTGCGGAGAGAAAGAAAAGGAGTACTTGTTGGCAAGTAACTATTGTAGCTGGGCACACGAAAAGCAGTTTTAATCCACACTTAGTTTAGCTGGCAACTGTCCTTTTCATCTGCTTGGAAGGTGTTTAATGAACACAAGGAAAAGAGCAGTCCCTTGTACCTGTTGCTACAAGGAAATGCAGAACTGAAGGGTACATTACTGCTCTGAAGTATGTGGGTGAAACTGCATAAAATTTATACCAGTCAATGTGCATGATGTTCTGTGCACTTGAGGACACATGGTGCTACATTGCTACTTTGTGCTTCTTTTTTCAAATCCATTAGTGCTGCACTTTCTTGGAATGTTTTATTCAAGAATTGAGGGAATAGTTTCCCTCTGCTTTGTATTTATTACTTAACCTTTATATTCAGAACCTTTATTGCTTAGCCTAAGGAAACCAGATTGGTTATACCTTGTACAAGTAGGTAGCCGCAGTGTGGGAGGCACACAGCTGTCGTCAGTCTGTCTGTCTGCACAGGGTTGTAGCACTTTTAAGGCTCTCAGACCTTTCTCCCCTCTGCCACCTTGGAAAGGAGGTGTGTGGTGATGCTACTCCGACTTCTCCCAGCACCAGAAATAGCAGAATGACTTAGCTTTGCCCAGGACAACTGAAGAAGAGTTTTAGCCTTTTGCTTTTCGTCCCCCAGTTGGGTGTTTATAAGTAAGTCTTTACAGAGAAATTATTGGTGCTGTTTGAGCCCATATACTTCCTTACTATTATTTCTAAGACTGCAGATGTCTTTTTGTATCTGACAGTAATCATTCAAATACCAGGAGAAAGGTCCACTCTTGCCAGCGTCTGTTACATCTCCACCATGATGTCAGAAGAAGCTGCTTTAGACTGGCAGGAGCAGACTTTACACCTAGCTGAGCTTATGTGTGCCCAAAGGATCTGTTGCCCTTCTCTCACCATGCTCAATTTTGTGCTGCACTAATGAATGGTGTCAGGCAGAGAGTGGGAGAAGCAGCTCATGGTACAATGAACCCTGAGCACTATCAGCTGGTGCTGGCTCTGGGAAATGCTGGCAGCCAGTACATTGTGCAGCAACATGGAATTTGTCATCAGCTCTGTGTGTGGAACATGCCACAGAGGAGCAGCTATTTCAGAGGGATGGAAAGGCAGTATGGCCTATGGTCCTTGAAACATTAGATAAAAGGAAAAGTTCATGTAAAGATTTACAGCAAATGAGAGGCGTCATTTTCTTCTGCAGTATATTTTCTGTCTGGAGGATGCTTCAGCCTAGGAATGTAGTTGCTCCTGCCTAATATCAGCCAAATAAAATGACAGTATTAGACACGTGGCTTCCTGATATGTCTCCTACTTATACTCTTTCCATAGATGTTGGAGAGACACAGACACCTCCAGCAGCAACTGATTCCTTAAAATGGAGTAGACCTTGGAAGGTGCCTGAAAGAGGGCCCATTCAATGGACTGGAGTGGATGGGCAATGCTTTTAGACAGATGGTCTGAGGCAAGCTCTTAGAGCTTATCTCATTAAAAGATACATCCAGTGCAGATATAATCTCTTCTCCTGGCTTACTTATTTATCACCTTTTTTTTAGAATATTTTGAAGTAAATTGTGGAAAAAAAAGCATGGAAAATGTTGAGGGGCTGGACAGGAGGTTCTGTGAATATACACCCAATAAGTCCCATGCTCATACAAGTATCTCTTCTGAGCTTGGCCTGTCAGCATCTATTCGTGTTATTCCAAACAAATGTCTGTTTTGAGCTGGCTGGGAAGAATTCATCATCCATGAGACTTTTTTGCTAATCTGAATACCTGAAAGCGGGCACCTTCATATATCCCCTCTTACAATACACTTTGTTTATATGAAATTACTGCAGTTTGTATTGCAAAGGCTGGACATTTCAAACCCACCTTTTTTAATGGAAATCATTTTTTCCATAGATTTTTCATGAGATTCCCTCATTTTCTAGAATTCAAAATAAAATATAAATCCTTACGGTGGGCTGTTTTTTCCATTGTCGTTGGCAATCTTTCAGTCGTTAGATAGAGAACTAATGACAAATAACATTCAATAAATGTCTAAAAAGAAAACATTTTATTGTTCTCTTCTTCAAGTATAACCAACATTTCTTTGTAATCAGCTACATAAATTACATTTGTTGCAGGAGTCATTACTGGGGCAATTTCCGCACACTGCTTGTTACAAATAGACTAACCCAATGCCTACAATTAGAATAAATCAAGCCAGCTGAGAAGGTTCAAATACATGACACAAACTTGACTAAACAGCAACATGACATAAAGGGATGCTGTAATGCCTCCATGATAATAGTATGCAAAATGTAAAAGACCGCTTTTCTGTATGCTGCCATATGTCCACTGCAGTTTGTGGACATATGGACGTAGGACTCTTTCATGTGTAATGTATATCACACAGACAAAAATAAAACAGGAGTAAAGGGCTGATATCATGAACACTGTTTAGAGGACAAATTAAAATGTTTGTTGTGGCAAAAACATGGGTGTACTAATTAATAGCTCTAGATTGCTTACTGGCACTGGCTGCGACAGCCTCAGGTTTTTGATAGGTTTCAGTAAAGACAAAGCTGTATAAAACTAAGTCTCTGAATATAAATGTAATTGCTTGGATAAGGTCTCCTTTCTGGGGAGACACACTGCTTGATCTTTCAAATTACAGTTTACAGTATGAATTAATGTACATGCAAATTTACTTATACTGCTAATGTATTTATTGCTTTCTATTGTTGCTCATTGGATGCAAAAGTGGAGTTTGAAACAAGCAAGGAATAAGAAAGCTCACAAGAAGTTTTCATATTGATGAAAACATTTGGAACATAAAGTTTAGTTCTTAGCCAACAAGAAAGTGATAATGTACATTGAGTGATACGTGCATGTTGTGCTTTCATTCCTCTCAAATACAGAAGCTGCCTGTTAAATATTTTCTTGCCAGCAATCAAAATGGTATAGGCTTAAACCTTGTCTCTGAGAATCTGGGGAGCTGGTCTAAATCAAAATGGATGCCCTCTTCGCTAAATAAAGCCAGCAATTTGCACATTCTTGTTAAGAGCTACAGGCTAAAGAAAAGCATGAGTAAGACTACCTGGCACCTAGAATGAATGGCAAACAGAATTACAGGTTAAAGATTAATAGTATGTTATTTCACTGTACTATTTTAATGGTTAATTTAAATTTTTTCCTTTTGTTTTGCAAGCAGAGCTGGAAAAGCACATCAAGTTGTGGAAAGACAAAAGGACTTTTATGGCAGATAGAAGCTGTACCCTGAATATTAAGAACACAAGTGAGATCAGCAGCTAATGTGCACATAGCAACTTGCTTCCATAGGAGAGACACCAATTTCTCCCCCAGAGAGATTAATCTCCTCATACATGAGTCATTCAAGCATGAAGAAATATTCTTTGGACATGGTGCACCAAATGGAAGCCCATACATCAGACAATGATAGTGTATTATATTGAGATGTTTATGGGACTGGGACATGCCAGCTGGGATGTGCAGCTTTAAGAGAATAAAAAAAAAATATTGCATTTTAAGGTGGATCTGCAAAGAAAATCAAGCAGCCAACACTGTAAATGGGTGTACATTCACTTTTCCCTTCAAATGTATTTCCAGCATGAGGGGAGTCCCTTGTCATGGAAAATGTTTATTCATATTTTTATCTTGGCTTTTTTCACCTACGTGTCCCAGTCTTCATGACAAAATGATAGGATTCTTGTCCCTTATTAGAGCTGTACTCTTGCCTGGCCTCACATTCATGCTATAACTCAGCTTCTTTCCGAGTTATAGCCATACCAAAGGGTTTGATATATCCTGCAAAGGCCCTGAACAATGGCAATCTGAGGTTTCCTGAATACATTTTCAAGTGTCGGCTACAAAATATTCAGAAACATGAATCGTTAGCTTTTGAACTGGAGATAGCAAGACAAATGTGAGTTTTCCTACTATTACTAAGGAAGACTTTTGGTCAGTGTTTGGCTGAGCAAACACTGCTGGGCTCCCTGCAATACAAAGCCTGTCTTACTTCTGTCAAGCAACGTAAACCTATGTGTTTATTATTGAAACACAACTGACTCATAAATCTTCACCTACAAGTCAGTGTAGGCAAATACTGCTCAGTGGCCATGTTTTTTCATCTGGGAAAATTCCCATCTGCAAAATCTTCCCTGGATTTACAGCCCAGGAAAGGAAAATCACTGGCTAAAGCAGGCAGTCTCAAAGCAATAGGAGCACTTCAAATGCAATTTCTATTTTTGCAAGTAAGTATATAGATGCACTAAGTAAATTGCTATTAATTATTCTGTACATAATTAACTTTCTCTGCACTTCGGCAGCACTCTTCCTTAGGCAGACACACACAAGTCCTGGTAAGTCTACTGATGTATTTCACAAAATATGATACTCAAAGGCTTTCCCAAACTGATAGAGGACAAATGTGCTTGGATTTTGGCTCCATCATCAAGGAGTTCACTCCCAAGAAGAGACAGGCAAGTGGCTGTGTGCGTACCAATCTAAGGCAGTACTGAGGGGGACTCAGACTCTCAGGTAACCCCAGAAATACACCTGCACTCTGGACTGGGAGAACAGAGCTGTGGGACTGCTGCAGTAAACATTTCACATTTGGAAGAACTTAGTAGAAATATCTGATATTCAGATATTCCTATTAAGTATTCTGCTTTTTTCAGAGCTCAAAGAGCATCTGGGTGATGCTTTTAGCCGTATGGTTTAGTTTTAGGTAATCTTGTAAGGAGCACGGAGTTGGACTTGATGATCCTCACGGGTCCCTTCCAACATGAGATATTCTGTGATTCAGTGACTGGAAGGGACAGATATGAGAAAATGCACTTTTCTAGTCCTAGTTTCTGCCATTCACTTGTGGCCACTTTAACTATTCCTGTTTCTACTTGTCTCAGACTAGTTTCTGATTATTTTCTTTTCTGCATGCTTCTCCTGCACAACAGAGATGGATGGTAGAGCCCGCTCACAAGAAACTTCTTTCGGACCATATTTGTTCTTGCTTTTGGGATAAGGATTTCCCTAGGGCAACTTCTCTGTCTTCTCTGGCTTAGATTTTTAATTCCAACTTTACAAGAGGCACGGATCTCCCTTTGCAGCACTTGTATCTGTTTGTAGTGAGTGCCAGCACAGCCCTCAGGATAAAATACAGCAGCTGAGGCGTTACCTGTGCTCACTCATGGCTCTGTCAGCTCCCTGCAGCCCAGCTTCCAGTGTGATTTCTGCCTGAAGGTGTAGCATGAAATGGGCATCCACTAATCCTGCACACAGCGTGAATGACTGCTCTTCCCACTCCCAGACTCTGCCAGAGTGGGAAGCAAAACAAAAACAGATCAGCCCCCCAAAAAGTTTAAGTTTAATAAAAATAAAAAAATTCCTCACAATCACAAAATATTGGTCAAACTTTCCCAGGTCTGTGTCCTTTTCACTTCCCATCATCCTCTCTCTTACTTCCATTAAAAAGAAAAACAACACACTTGCAGGTTTTTGCAGACTATCTGCTCTCTTCTCTATCAGCTTGAGGTTGTGGGTGTTTACCTTGCAAAGTATCATCTTTTCACATCATAAAAATTTCTACTGGTAGATAGTGCCTATCAGGCAAGCTTTCTGCTTGGGATATTTAACTCTACTTCATTTCCCTGGCAGGAAATCTGGATTCTAATAATGTTTCAAAGTGTGCTTTAATGGATGGTTGTGAAACATTTTCAATTTTAAATTCCACTTACCTATATCAGGAAAGCTGTGTGTTTTTTGAGTAAAATATTTCATTTTAAATTCATTCATGAGTCAGAAACACATTATATTTTGATACATGATATACAGTAAGAAGAAATCATACATATTTTATGTGCAACACACTGAATTTGTAATATGTGTCTGATAATGACTTTACACTAAGTTCCTATTCCTCTACAGTTGTTGTTCACTAAGTTACTATTCCTCAATAGCAATGTAATTGCTGTCCTGAACTAGACAGAGTCTGCTTTAGTGCTGCTCACTTGCTTATATGGTTGTGGGAAACCTATAAATCTGATTTGAGTCTCTGATAAGACTTTCATACACCAAGGAGAAAAATGATATATTGTGATAAAATAAAATCCAGGACTTATTTTCTTCTGGATGATTCTTTTCTTTTAGTGTTTGGAGAATTCATTCAGGCTTAAGTACTTCATGTGTATGTTTTGTTTTATATATATTAGGAAAAGTTTTTCACTAAACATGGCTTCACTTGGCAGAGAGACTTTTTTAATGATTTCAGCAGACTGCTGAACAAGTAGAACAAGTGCTCAAGCTGCCATAAGGAGAACTAATTATTAGATTTGAGGGTTTATGTATGTATATTTATACATGTATCTGTAAAAACATAAGGGAATAAATGCAATGGATGGATGCCTGATATCCTCTGCAAGTCCTGCATGAAATAAAAGCATTAGCAAGAGCATGGAGGTAGGACAGCATCAGGAAAAATGAGACTGAGAGGTAGGAGTTATTAATTTTCCCACAAGATGGTTCTGACTTACTGCCAGAAGGTCAGCATCTGATAAAGTATTTTACACTAGTCCTTTCTTTTCTTCCGTGATCCTTAGGAAAGTGAAGCATGTGCGCTTAAGCTGGTAGAAGACAGTCATAGATTTCAATTTCAGTATAACACCATTGAGAGATTGGTGGATAATAGATAATATTTTCAGTTGTGAAATAGGAGATGTAATGTCTTTGTTAATGCTATGCAATGAATAGTGGTGGCATTTTTATGGCACATTTTCAAAATTAGGAAGGGAATCCTCTTATTTCAAAGTGCAACATCAAAACATGATCTTATTAACATCTTCAAAGGGAGAGCTAGTAGCTCCTCCTCCCCTCAATTCTCAGCTTTTAGTCAAGAAAAAGAAGTTATATTTAGGAAACATATCTCTTCCCTCCACCACAGCTGGACTTCACTCCCATCATGCAGGGCAGGATGTCACTGTACATTGGTTTTCTCTGTTTTACTGAAAACACACATTGAAGCATTTCTCTCAATCAGAACCTGTGGACTGGAAAATAGGTGATTTTTACTGTCATCTCCTACTCCTGATACTTATTAAGCTGTTCAGGGGCTGGCACAAGGATGGGAGGTCCTCCAAGCCACTTGCTCAGAAAATAGGAGAAAATGTATGCTGAGTGGTCTGAGGGGAGTCCCCTCCAGAATGTCCCCAGCTGAGTTTCTGGCTTTAGCCTCGAAGATGTTCCAGCCAAATACCAAGCATTCCTAGGCCACTCAATTAAAAGTGTCAATTAATTGGTGCAGAACAGGAGGTTGTCATGACTATTACCTAAATAATATCTAATACCTTTTGCATTTAAATGAAGATGAATGAGGGTGCAGGTTATCCTTCCTGTAAGTTTGTACCATTCCCAGAACATCAGGGCTTCTATATTCCTGGTTATCATCACCCCTTCACTTCTGTTCCTTTCCCCCAGCTCATCACCTGCACCATTCCTGGGCAGTGATTTCTCCTTCTGGGTGCCTTTTGTGCACACAAGCATTCTTCATCCTTCTGAACGTCGAGGCAATTTCTGCAAGAAAAAAAAAAAAA
>WEKY01059049.1:176225-216357 GCA_013390045.1 Picathartes gymnocephalus
TCAAATAAACCCTGAAAAAAACTTGGGTAAACAAGGCTTTTTTTCTTTTTTTTTTTTTTTCTGAATCAGGTCCTCATTTACAGAAAAATGGAATGTTCCTCCCAAATTACTGATGATTAATAAATCATGTTCTTTGTTCCAGGTGTATGACCTTGCAAAATTCATTTCTGTTAGCTTAAGTCTCATTTTACTTTGTTTCTTTACTTGGCAATGGAGACGCTTTTCTTGCATTTTATACACATTTGAAAGAAATTATGTTTGTGTACATACTTAATAAAAATTTGCTGTCATTCTACCCAATATACAGTCAGATTTTACTTAGATGAAATGGTTCAGAAAGACTTTTTTTGATATAGCAAGCAATTTTTAGATTAGCAAGTTGTATTTTTAACCTTCATAATTTTCTGGATACAAAAGTAAATCTTAAGTTTTGTTATACCTATAATTGCTCTGACAAAAATGTTCACAGTGACATGAGTGGTGGCTTTGGCTACCAAGACAGATTTTCATAATAATGAGTTTTTTCCTGTAGGGGGCTGTGAACTGCTAATTAGCATCTATGACCCAATATTCTTAGCAAATAAGAGTAATAGCAGTAATTTCTAGCTTTATGCAGGGTGCAAGTCTAATATTACCAGCACTTCTGTTTCATTTGTAATTAACTGCAAGCAATTATTATAGAGTCAAGGAAGTATATCCTAATGCTCGTAGGTAATAAAAAAAATTGAAATTATGTTTGTAAAACTCATATGTTTCATGCTGGGTGCACTGATTTCCTTCAGAGCACTGAGATTATGTGCCTATCAATTAAAATTTCTTCTTTAATGTCGCTTTACATTGATATGCTTTTGAACATTGCTGTATAAGTGTCTCATCCTCTATTTAATCCTTTTCCTTTTCTAAAAAAACTATATCCTTGAAATTTCAATTAATATTTTGACCACAAGACCTTACTGAATACTTAATTTGGCTACTTGATCTCAACATAAGATTTAGATGGTACTGAAAGAAGTTGTTTACACTAGATTTCATGAGGTCTGTGGCTTAGACCTATTAGAACCGTGCCCCTCAAGGCTGGTGACAGAGTGGTGCGTGCTCACATAGCGCGGCTGACTTCCCCAAACAGAAACAGATCTGCTATTTCTTTTACTCAGCAAAACAATGCACAAGGCTTTCTGCAAATTCACTTATTTTCCCCTGTTCATATTGGTTTCTATGACAGTGGGAACAGCTATGAAATAGTAGCTTCCTGTGGCAGTTTCGTAGTTACTGGGATGGCACCGTGACCTGTCATTGCCTTGATGGCAATGTGCCTGTCATCTTTGCAGGGCAGGCCTGGGTTATTTACTCAGAAATATGATCTTATCTGAATCTGGGCTCTGCATAGAGGTGAACATATAATTACCTTTTCCCAAAGTTTTGACAAAGATTCAGATATTGAGGTGTCTTCTCCTTTGCAAAATGTACTTCCCTTTTAGGATGAGAGGTATTTAACCAACTCTGAACACATAACAATACGGCACATTCCTGAACTCTAGACACTGTGCTTCAGGTTCAGAGGGGTTGGGCGTGGCATCTGCTGTGCTTTGGTCCTAGGGAGTTTTCTCAACATCTCTCAGACTGTCACTCAAGAGATTTGGAAGGCAAGAAGCTGATGTCTTTACATAAGCCATGGATTCCAAACAAAGTTTTTCAAACAATGATGGGTTTAAAAACACCCTTTGATCATACATGGAGTGTGATAATGACTCTATTGTGCAGCTGGTTGAAAAGGAGGCTGAAGAGACAGAATGAAAAAAAAAGAAGGGGTTTTATATTCATGTTATTTGTTTCTTTCTTCTAGGCTATGTCTATGTCACTGCCTGTTATCGGTATTGTATTAATCCATCTTCAGGCATTTACCTGGACGTGAATGTGAATTAATCCAAAATCTATCCTGCAAACTAAGGCCCAGGATCCCTAACTAACTCTCTTTCTTTTAATCACTGAAACAATTGAGACTAGATTCATCAGACAGATTAATTATTTGGTCAACATGGCAGATAGAAAATATGACAAAATCTACTGATTCCATAACAGCCCTTGCTGACATCCATCTATCAGCTTAGCTCCAAAAAGCAGCTTTCCACCTTTCCTTAATATCCATTTGGACAGTTCCTTGTGCACTGTATCACACACTTTTCTACTGGTTATTGCCTTCAAGGTTATGTGAATGTTGTTTGTTTTTAATTTTATTTTTAATTGAACAATCAATTTTCCTATAGCCATAAGATTAGCAGAGGTTTGTCTGCCATGGATATTTATATCTGGTGTTATATTTTGAATTTTCTAGGAGTGTATTTTCAGCATACAGTTACACAGGTCTGATTGAAGTCTTTCATATTTCCTTGTGTAAACCTGATTTTATTTTATTGTTTAGACCTGTATCAATCACTTCCTCAGAAAATTTTTCTTGTAGTGCTGTTGCAAGAGTAATAAGGAATTTGTGGATCTCCAATAAATTTGTTATATTTCTTCAGAAGATATATATTCTTTCCAATCAGAGTTAATGTAAGAAAATCCTATGGTCTGTAAATATATACATATTTTTTGCAGTACAAAGGGATTTATAATATGTAAACTGAGTGACTGAGAAGGTTTTGTCCTCATTGTTAAGGAACCATAACAACAAATGACATAAAATATGCAAGAATAGACAGAACTGCTAAAAATTTTGTGTAAATAATAAAGAATCTGAGAAGATATAAGTTTATGAAAAGGTTCAGGAAAGCAACTCACCACACATTTTAGACTCACAAAAAATATCACACTAGCTAGAATCTAAGTTCTAGCACACCAATATAAACATCCAAATTAAAAGAAAATTTTAATGTGGTTTTTTTTCTTAGAGTGGGAAGACAAACCTTAACATTTAAAATTATATTCTTCAAAATGTTCTCCCACAAATATTTTAGATGGGTTATATTTAGAATAGTCGTGGGCTATTGAAATGTCTCATTCCGCGTGGATGTCTACATTATAGGCCATATTTATTATCAGTCCTTTTCCCATGTTGAGTAGACTGAACTATAGTATCTTAGCTATATATAGGAATGATCCAGCTTATTTCAAAGTGGTTTTTTTTTTCTCTAAACTGAGGAATGCAAGTCCCTTCTGTGCAGCAAGTACTGCACCTAAGTGCAGGTGTTGGAACATTAGATCTGTGGTCCAGGGAATTTGCTATGGTTGATGGAAAGAATAAGAACCTCTGAAGGGTGATTAATTTCATTCATCTGAGATGAGGTTTGTGCATAAGATGATCCAGCTTCTGGTGGATCTTTCTAGTCTGTAAAGTACAAAGACACCCCTAAATTAACAATTTAACAATTAACCTAAATTTGTGTCTTAATGTTTAGGTTAGTGAGATGAAGAAAGCTAAGTCCCATTCTAAGTATCTGTTTACATCAATTTCAGTTTTCAAGAGAAAAATATTAATTATATCAATTTTCAGCATTTTAAGATAGCCTATGTGTTGTAATGTAGCCCCATTTATGCACAGAACAGCTTCATCTCTAATCCAAAGTATTTTTGGCAATATACTCATTTTATTTACTTAGTAAATGCATTCGATAGTGGAGTTTGTTTTCTTTTTTTCCTAAGTTATATGAGGAAGTATTACTTAGCTTCAATGTACAGTTCAGTGCTGTTATTTTCCATCTTCCCAAAATTTCTATAGTTAGAAGGGAAACACGTTTCCATGCTTTTAGGTTTCCCAGAAAATCGATATCTAAATCTGTAGCAAGAGCTGTGCACAGAAAGAAGCAGAATATAAGTACAGTTATTTATAAATAGCACTTGGAAAAGTCCACAAAAGTGCTGTAGTAGTGGTATATCCAGTAGAAAGCATTTACCATTAGGTCCACTTTTCCTGAGAAGATCTAAGCTGTTGCACTGGTGTTGAAACTAACCATTTAATCCATTTATGTACACAGATCAAGACGGAACCATTGAGAGGTAGAACATCACACTCACATAAATGACCCAAAGAAGCAACATCAGTTATGACATTGAAAGATACAAAATGCTGCCTTTTTGTACCACATGAAGTTGGAGGGCTCAGTCTTCTTGTATAATTATAAGGGAATATAATTAAACCCCAAAATAGTATAACCAAAACATGTTCTGGGGTAAGAGTTCTGTGGGCCACCAAGGAAGACTTTTCAGAGAATGTGTTGCACCACGGAGCCTTTCTCTGATGTAGGGCAGGATGAGCAGGGCTGCATTCTATTGGAACTGTCCCGTTTCTCCAGGAAAAAAGCCTTCCTCATCTTTTCATATCCACCAGTGTAAATCATACATGTTCCTACTGCAATGAGGTGAAAGAAGAATCTGCCCTCCTCCCTAGACAGAAGTGACATTTCCCTATTGTATATTCCTGCAGGTGCCTTGGATGAGGCAGTCCTAAGTCTTCATGTCATCAGCATACTTGTTTGCTGGGCTTTGCAAAGTAGATTTTTGAACAGTAATTCAAAATAGAGTAATTATCTTTCTTTTTGCCCCAACATTCTTGCTTGCCCATATCAAAGGATGGTGAAAATGTTTCTTAAGAACTGCTATTCTTCCTGGCCACATCTTCTATTACTTTACCTATGTGTGCATTTCCTTGTCAGCTTTCTCCTGCTATGGCCCCTTCAATCATCTTTATACTCTGTCTTTGTGACTTTATAGCTTCCTCTATTATGCCATGCTTTCCTTTGCCCTTCCTTCTCCTTAGCTTTCTTTCTTCCTTGGGAAACCCATTTCTTATTCCAATTTGACCATCTCTGGATGTCTGGAGCCTTAACTCCAACATTTAGCCTCTTGCATGTAAATCCTCAGGAGTCTGTTTAATGAAGGATAGGTACAGGGAGAAAAACTTTAAAACAAGACTCCTCTCTTTCCAGAAGATCACATTAGGAGTTAGTAAAAAACAGGTTCTAAAACAATTAAAGTAACTTCCAAAAAGTTATATTAAATAGAGTTTTATGGACTTCCTTAAAGAGACCTTCTGTGAAGCAGCACTGAGAGCATTTTTCTCGCTGTGAGAAGCAAGTTGTGTTGAAACTCCAGCAAATAAGGAAGCTGCATATTCTACACTTGTCCTTTGCAAGAATAATTTCTGGAAATGCTTTTATGTATTTATTTCTGTGCAATCTCTAAGAGTGCCTCCACATTATTTCCATGGCAGTACTTTATTTGATTGATCCATTTTGCACATGCCTGCCTCCTTCTACAGCACATGAAGGAGCAGCTGGTACAGCTACTGAAGAGCCTTTTTCTGTTCCTAGAATCAGGTTGATCTCAGTGTAAGAACACCTTGTACTGCCTTCACTCGGCAGGGATTTGGATGCTTGTGAATGAGAAAAGTACACTCCATTAGTGTGATCCAACTCCCACAAGAGATAATGGGCAGCTCTCCATTGACTTTAATGGGAAGTAGGATCAGGATGTCAGTGTTTTGAAAAAGGCAAAGGTTTTGTTAAAAAGGTATTCATTTCAAGAAGAGTGACACAATAGGGAAGTAACATTCCCTGTAGCCTGTAAATGGCTTCTGCAAGCTTAGTGTTGTTTAGCTTCATAATAACCACGCTAATCAGAGTTTCTGTTTAATTTGAAATACATATTCACTTTCCAGACAACACAGGAAAGAAGAGTGCATTTATTGTGCTTTTGGCAGGCTTGTAGGGATTCCTTTGAGTGGATAAGAACCTGTTTTTCTTCCAGGTAATTTGGACCATCTCCACTCATTTGATATTCACTATCACCAAAAAGTGATCCACGTAGGAGTTCCAGAAAGCTGCAAATTACAGTTCAGTTCAAATCCTTAAAGGCATTTCAAGTGCACATTGTAAAAGACTCACAGTAATCAAGTTGCAGAAAGACTCTTATAACAGCTATCTCTCTCTCCTTCTGAATTGCTGAGGAACAGGCAGATGTGGAAATTATGAGTAATGTAATTGATGATCTTAAGGCTTTTAAATACCCAAGCTCTCAACAATCAAGATCTATTTGAGTTCAGAATCTAATAAGTAGTAAATACAATAGGTTTCAGTAGGATGTTTTATCAGGTTCTCTGCAGTGCTTCCCCCCCTCCTTCGCTTTTATGGGCAGCATTACCATCTAATCAGCAGACAAGTTGGAAAATGTTATTGTGACAGATGATCGCTTTTAGTTCATCATATTTCATTTTGTTAGATATGTAGTTACTGTGAGTTCACTTATAATGCACATTTTCAGAGGGTTTGTCCCCAGCTTTTTTAAGCAGGTGGAAAAGAGCATAATGTTATTCCAGGCTGTTTATTGTAAACTTATTTATTGTGTACCAAGAAAGAAAAATGCTGGTACAAAACTCCCACAAATAATAAATTAATGCCCTATAGATTTCCCAGATGCCTTAATTTATAAACCTCTTTTTCAGTAATGATGACAGCTCCAAGATTTATCCTGATTATGCACTGAATAAATTCTAGAAGTACTTTTTCAACCCAGTGAAAAAACTGTGTACAGTGAATTTTTCTTCTGTTTTCCTTTAATCAACAGACCAGACTGAAAGAATCCTAAATTCTACATTATGTTTCAGCTAAAAAAATAAGAAAACATTTGCCAGTGAAGAATCCAGCTCATTCTATTACCATAGGTACAGAGCCTAGCACCCTTGCTTATGTGTTAATTTATCCACATACAAAAAAAACATGTTAGTGTGAGGTGAGTAAAAAATATTTGCACCACTGGAAAAACTGCTAAATCACATTTCTTCAGATTCTCTGAAAAGCAAAATATGTTGCAGCTTTGCCTTTGATATTTCCTAGTTTAGTAGAATGAAAACAGAAGGCTTTTTTTTTTCTCCCCAAAAAAGAATATATTTTCACTGCAAAAAGGGACTTTTCTTTCAAAACAAGGGAATGAAAACTGCGAATATTTGCATAGGCATGAAAAGGCACAATTTTCTTTAAAGGGGCATTTTTTTTGTTTTGCTACAAAAATTTAAAAGTACTCCTTTTCTCTTAGATATAAAATTCATAATATTTGCCATTAACTGAGGTTTTACAGGTGTTCTTCTTTCTTGACAGTAGTCTAATCCTGTTGAACTGTTCTTTTGGGGTATGTCCTGTCTGCAATATGTTCCTTGCCAAGTGTTGAACCAAATTCAGGTAATACAGTGAAACCTGTGGATGTGTGAAATTGTCCTTGGACCAGTTCAGGCAGCAGTTAAAATCTGACACTCTGCTTTTGCTCAGGTTGGTGTTCCACTTGGTAAGGAGGCACAGAGTAATGAGCACCCTTAGATACTGGCAGTCTTCAGGTGCCAATAGCTGGCTCCTCTTCCTGCAGGCAAAGAACAGGCATATGTGTCCTGGAAGTCCTGACAATGTGAATGGCACCTATTAGGGCACAGTAACTTGGGTTTTGCAATACGTCCCTGGCTGTCCCAAGGTGGAAGTATTAGCCTCAACAGGAACACCCATGATCCTGCCGTCAGTGGTCCTTGTCCAAAGCATTGCCTGGATTAACTCCATTGACAGTGCAATGCAGGCAGTTAAAGAGAGATCTTACCCAGCTCCTGCAATTTGTAGGGGCTGCAGGCCTACAGGAACTGCTCCACAACACCACTGCAGGCTGCTCCTGTACAGCCATTTAGGCAAACCTGAAAACTTCTCCAATTTTTGAAAAATTTTGGAAGAACAAAGCAAACCAGAATCTGTTACACTTCTTTACATTCAAAACCCAAAATCTGTTAGTATTACTCAGAAAAGCATTTGAGGTCCAGAAATGAGAAAATCCAGGGTGGTGGTCCTTGCTCAGCACTTGGGATCAGATTTCTCTGCTGGAGAAGGCCAACACAGGCTCCAGCTGTTGATCTGATGGCACCTGCACATGTCTGCAGTGAGGAGGGAGGGGAAGCTCTCTGTTAACCACCCTCCTGGACTAAAAAATCTGTTAAGTCTACACATTCTGTTTCCGTGACCTTTGTTTCTGATGAATCACCATCTTTCGTTGAAAAAAAAAAAAAATTCTCTGTTGTAACATTTCCAACCTATTCTGCTATCAATTACAAAATTGTGACTATTGCTATAAATGGTTTACATTGGAAATAATCAGGAATGTAAGCCCAAATTGAGTATGCCTTTAATAGGGAAAGTGTATCATTTTAAGCCTCCCAGAGTACATACAATTAATCTGGGTTCCCTTGTTCTGAGTATTAGCCCTGCAATTTAGGACTGTGTTTGAAGCCTGGCAGGTTGGGAGGTATGATACTAATGCATACATTGATTAGGAATGCCTGGGTTAAATGAACAATTATTAACTGGTGAATGAGAGAGTTAAAGAATTTCTTAGTTTGCTGTTGCTGTATTTGCCAGTGACAACAATGAAAGCAAGCAAAAGAATCTTTTGGATGCAGGATTGTTTTTCCATGGATGAGGGATTACAGATTGGCTTTTTAACTTCAGCTTTTCCAAATAGTTTTTCAGTTATTTAATTTACTCTACATGGAGTCTATTGATTATTCAAGTTGGCAGTCAATTTTATAGGGCACCCCGCTGTTTCTTTGCTTAATGTAGTCAATGATTGTAATTGCTTGATCAGTGCAGCCCATGAAATAGGTTTTGTGTCTTTTTTACAATGCATTGATGGCTTTATCTGATGCAGTCTTGGCAGGGTCTAGGTTTTACAGCACGATCCTGAACTCCCAGAGGTCTCTAGATTAATGGCTATGGCTTTCTGTTGGAGCTGCTGATACTGCTCTCCAGAATGTATTCACACATCTGGCATGCCACACTTGGCAGTTGTGCCAGCTTTTTGTTGCGCAGTTACAGAATATCTCACCAGTGCCTAGTTAACTGTTTTCACCAAGGGAATGAGATAAAAAGCCATCCACAGAGTTGTTGGCACACGCTCTGTGTCATTGTAATCACAAATTTTTAATTTTTCTATTACACTTTTTATACGGCCGATTGATGTTTAGAAACAACAAAATACGCATGATATTTGTTGTATGAACTCTGATTTGATACCACAAAAGATTCCAAGCTCATTGTGATTTCCTGCAAATGTCCCATTAACACTTTATTTCCAAAAAGAGGAATTCGTTTTCTGTTGTATTGTCAGCAAATAAAGGGATTAAAATTACGTCTCTCTGGTTCAAGTTTTTCTACAAAGAGAAAGAAAGAAAATGTGGGTGGAAGAGCAGCAACAGGAACCTTGTGACCTTGCCTATGAGTCGAGTAATTCTTTTGTCTTTCATTGGTTCATGTTAAATTACTTAAGCTTCATTTAGCTCTGCTTAAAAGTCAGTGTTTCATATTTTGTAGAACTTGAATCGTATTATTAGAATTGTAAAATGTAGTCCTAATACGCAGGCCAAGAAAATGTAATGAAATATGCAACACAGGTGCATAAATCCATGGACAATATAATTATATAGCACACATACACCATTTACAGTGCCTAAGGTGACGTCCTGCCAAAAATGTAAAAGTGTGATAGATTTTGGACCAGCTGTGGTATGAACTGATTTCCTCAGCTGAGCTTGACATAGAAACTGGACATGTGCAACCCCTATATTAATTCTTTTCTTTCCAGGTAGTAAACTGTAAATGCACAATGCATCTTTGTGTGGAACAGGTCTACTGAGAAGACATCTGGAATTCAATATTTAAAATTCTAAGTATGTCTTTCCACTGAAATCTTAGTTATGTTGGGAAATAACACAAGAATCATATACCTATATATGCACAATATTAATAACTCACAAACCATGTGTTAACAATAGATAGCCTTAATAAAATCTGTCACAGGGAAGAATAGTGAGAATAACATGGAAAAAACTTTCAGTGTAATGGTCATTGTCTTGACATCACTACGGGAAAATTTTATGATTTTATGATTTCTGATGATTTCAGTGCAGTAAAATCCAGTCATGTTCCAGAGGCCATCGCAAAAACTTTTAAGCATGTAAGTAGCGGCTCAGGTGAACTGTTCCATGGAATTTATATGTCCCCATTTTTTCAGTGTCAAGGCATCAAAAAGAGGGCTCCTCTCCTTCAAATACTACAAATGAAATGCTTCCTTGGATGTTCATTTCCATTATGAAAAACTTATTACTTTTAATTTAATATTATCTCAAATCATTGGCTTGAAAGATTAAGGATCTTTAACATGGAATATGTAAACTCACAGGAATGAAGAGCCAGATGTCAGCATCAAAAATCTTACCAGAAGACTATCAAACCTAGCTGTATAATTTCCCATCAGTCATGGAAAAAAGATACCATCACCTTTCCATGTTTCCAGACTTTCTGAGCAGTAGTCATGCTTTTAAGTGTAAAAAAATCCCAAAAATCCTGTATAGAAATCTACATTGAACTTCAATCTTTTTCTATACACTAATAATTTATGGCTTCTGGAACTGGAATGATTTTCTTTTTACCCTTGATGAAACAATAAATTAGAGTGGCATAATTTCTTTAAAAAATGGCAAGCCAATCAAGGGGAATCTGAGAAATATAGGTGTTGCAAAAAAGAAAAATAAAATGCAATAAACTCATTTTTATACTGTACCTTTCAGAGCAGTACTTTCTCCTTTTCTTTTACACACTCTATTTTGCCACTGAAAATGAAAGGTGAAGAAGTAGGATGACAAACATTGACAGCTGAAAACATTGAAATAGATACACTAAAATTTTCTGCAACATTTTTTCCCTTAAAATTCACTTGCACAAACATTCTTTGTGTTTTAGTTGCTTACTTTTCCTAGTGTGACTAAGTAGATACTGCTATTAATACTCAAGAAAACCTGATATACCTCAGTGGAAAGCACTGTGCCTGTTGTGGGCTAAACTTTGTATGTTCGCTCAGACAATGGTTGGACTTCTCCTGAAGCAGGCAGCACCTGCAGTGTAGCAGAAATCAACTCAGTACCTGTATGAAGAGTCTTACATGAGGTATCTGCGAATACGATTGATACTAGGTTCAGTCAATCCTGCCCCATAAACCTAGTGGGCATTTTGCTGTGGCTTTTAAAGGAGGCAGAAGGTAATCTATACTTCTTTACTGCATGCTATATGTGTTGAATTATCTTGGAGCATTGAACTGACATTGAGATTTGTAAATCTGATGCAAAATAGTATGCCCCACTCATCATCTCTTTCACATTCACAATTAATTCTGCACACGTCATCTGGCTCTCTCAGGGTTATCTCTGTGTTCGAAAGTCAGTTCTAGAAGCAAACAGTCACTATCCCTCTTTCTCTTCATTAAATGATTTTTGAAATTCCAGATTTGTGGTTAGCTCATCACATGTAGGAGCTGCATGGACCAGCAAGGTCTGAGATGGAGCTTTATCTTTTTTGTCAGCCTTGTGTGGCAGTCCTTGGTTGTCACTTGTGACCTGTAAATGTCGTAGAATATCAGATGGCTCAGGACAGAATTGTCACAGTTGTCTGAATTTGCTTAAGCAAGCTTAGAATTGTTTTGCAAATTTTCAATTTTGCCATAACTAAGAACATAACTAAGAAACATATGACTGATCCTCCCTGAAAAATAATCATCTGAACCAAAATATTCACATTAGTATGTTCCATATGCTGTAAATAATAGCAATTAAAATTACTGGTTCTTAATTTGCTTACTCAATCTGTGTGCTTATTTTTTAGGTATGGGTCCAACACACAAAATTGACATCTTGGATGTGGTCAGCTTTTGCTTTCTGTCACAGTTTGTTTAAAGGACATATAGGTAGCCCATAAGGTACAAGTGTATTGATTTCTTCCTTGGGACAGATCCCACTTCCAGTAAAACCAGCAGGAGAGGACTTCTGTCAACAATTTAAATGTAAACATTGTGTTTGAAAAGACTAAGAGATAATCAAATTAAAAACAAGTAAAATGGTTTAGATCAAGAGCAGGTCCTTTTCTTTAATTTTAAATTCTGCACGTAAAAGCACATGATAGGAAAAGACCTTCTACGCCTTGAAGCTCAGACTAACTTAAGCCAAATTTATAATCCTCTGGAACAGAAGTCACCTCTGCCAAAGGACCATAACAGAGGTGTCTTCTTTCTTTAGCCTAAAAAATCTCAGTGGTACTGCATACCTCTAGATGAGCCTCTCTGTATTTCCAAACCCATTGTCAGACTAGGGGTGTAATTCTGACCTAACCTTGGATACAGAAGTACTCTGGTAAGTCAAGGGACAGAGGTGAGACTGAAAGAAAAAACCCTGCTCTGTCAAAAGTTCAGTGTAAGTCCTTGTCCTAGGCTGACTGTATGAAGCTTTTATTCCCATTCATCTGTTTAGCCCAGAAATAAGTTTGCACCTTTAAGACAAGATCTGAGAGCAAAGGGGGTAGAAGGAGAAGCAAGCGATGGAACATCTGAGGCAGTGGTTTTCAAAACATAGAGATAACACCTTCAGCATTCCTGCTCCTGGACTTGGGGTTGTCTACATGGACAGCGGAGAGCTCTCTTTTGCTTTTTTTTAGTTGATATTTTATTGTTAATTAGCTGAGGCCAAAGGTTTTTTGGGACTGTTCTGCTATTGTTTGATCCAGGGACACCAGGACCATCACCCAGGCCTCCCCCTCCCCAAGCTGCACTGCAGCAGGGATGCCGGGCCCAAGCCTCAGAGAGAGAGAGAAACTTGGGCCTTGGAGAGACTGAGACTGAGAGACTCAGAGAAAAACTGAAAACACACCCACCGAAAGGACTTTCTGAATTTGCCATCTCTTCAGAATGGCAGGAGGTTTTATTGTGTAGTATTGTTCATTCTTTATTCTTGTGGGTGTTTTGTTTGTTAAATAAATATTTTTTTCCACTTTTCTCCCAGGAAATCTATTTCTCGAACCAGTTGCGGGAAAGGGTGGCTTGGATCTACTTTTCTGGAGGGACCCCTTTAGAGGTTTCCTCCCAGATTTACCCTAAACTAGGACAGTCCTGTATAGGTCTTTGTACTTTGTTCCTCTGTTTTTATGTACTTTACTGGAAACAAAGCTGGCTTGAGTTGATTGTTGGTGGGGGCTGCTCAGCTTGTGTGCTTTGGAACAGGACACCACCAAGACATAGATTTGTTGGTCTTTTACCTTTCTGTACCCTTACCCTCTTCCCCATGAGCTGTATTCTTCTCATGATGGCAAAGAAACTACAGTTTCCGTTTATTAGGAAGCTGAGAAGGATGATTCACTTGATGAATTCTTGTCCCAAGTATTACTTTTGTAAGAGTAAATATTACATTTCAGCACTCGAGAGCTCAAAAACAATCTTTATTCTTGAAATATTTATACATAAAGAGCATTACTGAAATAGGAGTGCTTGATTACTTGGATTGGGTTACATGATTGTGACATACTTATTTTTAGTTCTTGTGCTGAATGGTAACAGGAGACAGAGATTAAAAAAAAATAAGGAGGATAGATTCATTGCTGGTGAATGTTAACTGTTAACTCATGTGCTTCTACAAACTGGAGATGGCACCCCTTTACTTTCAAAATTCTGGTTCATCTGAAATTTGCTTGTATTTGGAACAGTTCATACTGTGCTACACAAAGCATAAAGATGGGCACAGTATTCCCTTGCCACATAAAGGTAGTAGGGGTCTACTGAAATGAGACAGACACAGTGACCTTGAAGACTCAGTAGAATAAGTAAAGAAGAGGAACGAGCAAAGAACCCCCTGTGCCTCAGTAGCTGGCACATGGAGCTGCCTCTCAGCAGAGGGAACCAGGGCAGGGCTCAGAGCACTGCATTATCTGTCCTCTTCCTATCTGACCACAGAGCATAGTCACCATCCCAGGTAATTACTTTGCTGGCACACGTTGGAGTTTTTCCATCTGAGCTGTTTCCTGCAGGTACATTGCCATCAATCAGGCTTGTCCTTGAAGGCTTAATGATATAGAATTGCTGGGTATTTATGGGATATGCTCATGCCATTATCAGACAAGTTATCTAAACTTTTGCTTTTAGTCAGATCATTCCAGATTGATCCATCTTTCTAACAATACTTCAGCTGTTAATTGAATATGGGCAGTAATGTTTTCCATGTTTCTTAATTATTTTACTCTTCTGAACCAGGTTCCTTTAGTGGATATTTATTTATTCAGCCACAATGATGCATACACTTACTGACTGAAGCTCTATGAGCTCTAAAAACCTGTCTGTCTCTGCTGAAAGCATAGCTCGGCTTTGAAAGGAGCCTGCAAGAGCTGCACAGAGCAGCCAAGTCTCTTGTGCCAGTGATTTTCATATCAAGTGTGTTTGATTTACAAATACAGACTGATTTCTCTAATTGCAAGTCCTTGCTCTCTCTTACCTGTCATCATCACCGACAACAACGTCCTCTTAGAGCTCAGTTGCCTCGTTGCCCATTGTCTCCAGAGACAGTCTTTAATGACACTTGTGCAAAACCATGGACTGCCCTGGGCTCAAGCAGTTGGGAAGGATAAGGATTGCCAGTGATGCTTTAGAAAACGTGTGAACGATTGAGCCCCCAACCTGAGTAGCAATAGAAAACGGTAGAAATGGCTTTTTCTGTCACTTGTCTGAGCAGATTGTCCCAAGTTTACAGAAGGAATAAATCTCCTTTCCATTCTCTGGACAAGAACATCATGTATTTTCAGGAAATTAGGATACCTCCCATATACCACCATCACATGGCTTTGGGGAAGGATGTCGGTGATGGGGTATCAGCATTCTGATGACACCAGGGCCTTTCCTCCAGATTTTATTTAGAAAAAAAACAGGTACAGACTTTGCAATGGAAAAAAAAATAAATAAATAAAAGCGCAGCCAAGCAAATCTTTCTTTTGTGTTTGTTTAGCTTTGAAGGACTTGCCTGAAGGTTCATTGGCGTTCCTACTGCAGACAGTTTGTGCCTGGGCTTCCTTGCAGAAAAAAAGGGGGATTTTCCAGGCATGTCAATATGTGCTTGGCTGCACAGATACCTTTCATACAAAAGGCAGTTACCATTTCTCCCACTTCACAAACAGTTGCTCCTTACTTATGCACGCTGGTGCAGCTTCACCCTGCGGTGTTTAACTGGTGCTGTTTATGGTGGTTATATTCTTACCAGTTTCTCTGCTATACCCTCACCTTGTCAATACTGTCATGCAGTTCTCCAGCAAGAGGGATTTTTATCTGATCTTCTCTGTCTGTAGGTGCTTTTTCCTCATTGTTTCACAACCTCACTGACTTTGTCTGCCTGCCCATCATCAATAATTTTTGAACCTTTGGCCATGTGTAACCCAAGATAGGAATGTTTGTCTCAAAGGGAAGAAACCTCCACATATTTTTTGGAACTTTGTGACAGAAGAAGAAGGGAGACTTGAGAAGGACTCCACAGAGAGGAGAGGCTGCAGAGTGAGCTCAGGCCGTACCTTGTCTGCCTGAGTGCAGGTATGTGCGCTCAGTGCCAGGGACAGGTGACTGCACGTGACACAGGGTCAGCCCTGAGGAAAGACAGGGTGACATTAGGAGAAGTTGACATCCCAAGGCTTGGACAGGTGCACTCTGGGTTAAAAACTGGCTGGATGGCCAGACCCAGATGATAAGTGGTGCTGCATCCTGTCGGCAGCCGGTCACAGCGGTGTTCCCCAAGACTCAGTATTGGGGCCAGGTTGTTTAATATCTTTATTGATCTATCCAGACAAGGTGATTGAGCACACCCTCAATGAGTTTGGTGGCAACACTAAGTTGGTTGGGATTGTTGACCTGCTGGTAGGAAGGGACTGCAGAGGGTTCTGAAGAGGCTGGATAGATGAGCTGAGGTTCAACAATGCTGAGTTCTGCACTTGAGTGGCAACAACCTCAGGCAGCACTACAGGCTTGGGGCAGAGCAGCTAGAAAGTGCCCCAGAGAGAAGGACATGGGGGTGCTGATCAACACTGGATGAACAAAAGCCAGCCTGTGCCCAGGTGGCCAAGAAGGCCAATGGCACCTGGCCTGCATTGGTAATAGCGTGGCCAGCAGGACCAGGGCACTGACTGTCCCCCTGTACTTGGCAGCACTGATGAGGCCCCACCCCAAGTGCCAGTTCTGAGCCCCTCACTACAGAAAGGACATCAAGGTGCTGTAGCATGTCCAGAGAAGGGCAATGGAGCTGGTGAAGGGTCTGGAGACTAAGTCTTATGAAGAGTGGCTGAGGGAGTTGAGATTGTTTATCCTGGAGAAAAGGAGGCTCAGGGAGGACCCTATTGCCCTCTACAGTAGCCTTAGAGCATGTCGTAGCCAGGTGGGGGCTGGTCTCTTCTCCCAGGCAACCAGCAACAAGGCAAGAGGAAGAGGTCTCAAGCAGTGCCAGGGAAGGTTCAGGCTGAACATCAGAAGGGGCTTCTTTACTGGAAGGGTTGTTAAGCATTGGAGCAGGCTGCCCAGGGAAATGCTGGAGTCACCATGTCTGTAAGTGTTCAAGAAATAACTGGATGTGGAAATGTGTAACAAATCGTGAGGCAGCCTTTACTGGCTGTGAAACCCTTGCAAAGTGTGTCTGTGTAGGCTGCTGACCCTTCTCTAATTCAAGAGCATCATTGGGTCCCTGTGCCTTCCCCAGCACAGACACCAGCCTGCCTCTCAGCGGCTCCTAGTCTCCTCTTCAAAGCCCATATGCAAGGCTCATAGAAGCAGGGGTGAGCATTGCACACTCATGAATAAGTGTAATTGAAATTCTGTTCATAGCTATTTGGGGGAAAAATTGCTAGTGTAATTAAAATGCACAGGGGAAAGAGAAGTAGCCTGTACAGACACATTATGTTACACAGCACCCACCCAGACAAAGGTCTTTGTCTATAAAAAGCTCAGATATGTCTGAGATAATTGCTGTTCATTGATTGTGCCTCTGAAGTGGAGTCATTCTGGCATATTCCACCTTGAGGCTGTCTTATACATTTCTTTGAAAGGGAAAAATTCAAAAGTTCAAGTAAAGACACAAGTTCAGTCAAATACGTGGCAGTAAAATCTTGATTTACAGCATTAAGGTTACTTTCAGCTGACCTAGCCCTGAGTGGTGCTGGGCAGTTTTGTCTGATCTTGTGTTAATGCTGTTAGCCTGTGTTTACTAAATGATTTAGCACTGAAATGTTGGGAGTTGCCAAATATTTGTCTTCTGTCCTTTATGAATATTTGAACAGCTCTTTCCTCAGCCCACTCTGAATGCAGAAAAGGGTGTTAAAAGTATCGCACTCTGGTAGCGTTGCTTTGCGGAGGCTGCAGACCAACAACATTCTTGCAATCAGTGACGCCTTTGGCGCTGTACTAAATAAACCAAAGGTAGGAGCACAAAAATGGGCTTGCATCTTGATTCTTGTGTCCTACAGAAATTCATATCTGAAAATAGAGGTCTTTAGTTGGTGTATAATTTTTTGCTTCCTCTCCTTTTAAATATAAAAGTATTAAATAACTCCTAGTTGGACCTGTTTTATGCTGAAGTCAACACCCAAAAAGGATGGGAACCTGAGTTCAAACCCAGACTTCATCACAGATCTGTGAGATGAACTTGAGTATGGTTCCATGGTGTGTGTTTTGTCTAGACAAAAAAGGAAGTGTGAAGATTTTAATCAATAGTGTGTGTACAAATGTACTCAGACATCACAAAAGAACATTTCTCCTAGATGTGGTTCACAATTTCTGCATGTAGGCTGCATTACTGCACTACCAGATTTTCTCTTGTCACAGCATTTTTTACACTCGCTTTTTGGGGGGGGGGGTTGCAGACCCCACAGTAAACAAGCACAGCACTATTCCTGCACCCAGAAGTGCAGCTCATTTTCACTTCCAAATGTGATTGTACAGGGAATCAGGGTTACTACACCAGATTTGATTGCACCCAGCAATAGCAGTCTGCAATATTTTACACGCAGGTTCAAAGTTGAGATTAATTTCTCAGAAAAAAGTTGACCCATAAAGTAGATAATTTTAAATGTCAGCCTTCCTAGAAAAGCTGCAACTTTTCACCTTCTGTGACTTAATCTCATGTCTCATGGGTAGGAAGTAATACACTTTTAGTGTAAAAGGACCATCCCTATTTTGATAGAGCTGCTGGATTTAATAGATCAGGACTTGATTAGAATACATCTAGCCCTCTCTGGTACTTCAGGGCATATAATGCTTTGTATTTATTTTTCTTACATTCTAGTACAAGGATAAATTCATTTCATGTGAACCTATTGGTAATCATTTACATTTAGCATGTCTGGAAGAAGCCAAAAGTAATGAAAGGAGACACCTTCTCATTCATTATTTGTTCTTAAATATTCCTCATTTCTTTTTTTTTTTTTTTTTTTCCACCTCCACATGCTGATACTGCATGCATGGCTTGCTCTCAGCTTGCTATGAAACAAGCTGGGGCAAGCCTTGTAATATGATTCAAATTGTAAATCTCATGTCTTGCATCCCCCAAACACCTCATCTCATATGCAGTCTGGAACCTTCATTCCAGTACCAATTAGACTAATATATCCACCCAGCTCCGATTGGGGTGATGGATCGGCTGGTGGGGGAAATGGAGGTGATTTTCTCAGCTCCTCTGCATTCCCATAGGCATGCAGCATTTGACAGATTGGGCAGAACTGCCACGAAAGAGTCTGACACAGATGGTGTAATTAGAAAATGCGAAGTGCGAGTGTGAAATTTATCTTTGATCAGCACCTCCTTGCCAGATTGTCATCTATGTTAATATGATGATGGCTTCTTGGAGATGGATAGAAGAAAACAGCAGCCTTGAGGAAGAAATGGAGACAGTTCACAATGCAGAGAAGATATTTTGTTTAACTCTGAAACTCAATCAATTTCAACATGAGTAAAAAGTGATTTAATATATTTAATTCATAGGAAAACAAATTGAATCTAAATCTGATACCTTACTTTGTTAGGCCCATAATCAATATGATAAAATCTTGGGTTTTGTTGGAAGAAGACAGAGATTAATTTTTTATGAACAGTTAAATAAAAAAAAAATCAATCTATAGCTATAGGCACACTTGAAGCTACTATATCACTCTTTGTAGAGACCTAATGTAATGTAAATATATATAAAAATCATTACAGAGTTGCTTGGACAGTTTTAGGGAGTTAGAAGAAATTTTTTCTCTTTAAGTTTTGCAATTGCAATACCATCCTCTCTAGCAGGTCATGGAGCTTTTCTACATTCATTATAGAATCACAGAAATATAAAGATTTTTTATTTTTAAGATCTTTTATTTTCCCTCTTTATTCCAAAGGAAGATTTTGACTGGTTTGAGGGGTTTTTTAATTCAAAATGGGTAAATATTCTTTCCCTGAGCAAAACATTCTGATCATTTATCTGACATCTCCAGTTTTCCTGTGAATCTGATGCTCAGTGTTCTGCAGCAGAAAAGATCATCATCCTTTAGGTGCTCATGAATCAAATGCTGCTCTTCAGACATGAGGAGATTTAGCCGGTGTGAGACATAGGTATAATTTTCCACAGAGAGAAACTGAGGCAGGGAGCAGGTAGGCACAACACATTTGGGGCCATAGAGCTGAGTGTAACAGGGTCCCTTGCCCACCAGCCTGCTCCCCCTGCCATGTCTGGCAGCCACTGCGATCCTGTGTTCGGGTGGCTCAAAAAGCTTTAAGTTTACAAACCACTATTCCGTAGTTCATTTTGCTAAAAACTGCTCAAATGTTCACATGAGTGGTGCTAATTTTCAGGAAGGTAAATTAGCATAATTAATGACCAGCCAAATTTGGGGGTAATACAGTATGTAATTAACATTAGAGAGTTCTGTTGTACCACCTGCCCCCACATTTCATTGTTGCAGTGTACGAACTGTACAGGAGGCTATTTTCCCCTTTGCTGCACTGAGCAGAAAGCAGCTTTCTTCATCAGAATAAGCCATTAGCTGTAATGGCATGTAGGTGTAATGGAATGTGCTCGAAACATCTGTGCTGAGAGCAGGGGAGAAATTGCTGCATGCAGTCGTAGGCCTTTGGGGAGCTTGATTAAGGATTGCTTCAGAGAACTTGAGATCTGGCTTGGGATGCAAAAAAGAGAAGAAAGGAAAATAACACTAATAGATTTACGGATGTACTGCAGGGAGAACAAAGGATTTTTAATTTTTTTTACTTCCCTTTATTGCTCTTATATTGCATCTGTTCTCTGTTGGGCTTTCTCTTATTGAATTGATCTGGAAAAAAAATGTAGCTCAAAATGCAGTTTAGCAAAAGACATACTTGCTGTATAAACATGAAAATAGCTTGACTTTTTTTTCCTTTGTTTGCTAATGAAGACCTCGTTGAAACCACAAATAGTTCTAACAATAAATATTTATTGCATATGACATTTACCTAAATCTGTTTTCAAGTGATATGTCCTCTATCTAGAAATCATGTAAACACATACATTAAAAAAAAAAAACGTGTTCACAAAGACAATTCTTGCCTTGTGTTATTTGCATTTCTGGAGTATTCATCTGTTCCTTGTGCTGATTTTGTTTTCAAGATTTCTTTAAAATGAATTTCTGATTTGTTTTTCTTCAACTCCATTTGTTTGCCCACATTTTTAATAACCAATGGAATATAAACTCTCAGTACACAAGAAGAGTAATTGCAGAACCACTGGGCTATATCAGTTCTGGCTATTGACCCATCAAACTGTGAAAAATCTGAAATGCGGTTTACAGGATCTTAGGCAAGGTGACAGGGAGGAGAAAAGCAATGTTATAAAAGATTACTTTGATGCCATACAAAGAGAAGGGTTAAATGTTTGAAAAATCCATATTACAGAAAAGGGAATTAATGTGCTGCCTGGGACAGATGTGGATGTATCACACAGAAAATGAGAAACAAACCCACAACTACTGGGTGGTTTAATGATTAAGTAAATCTTACACTTTCTAATTATAAATGACAACAAAGCTCTATGTTCACTAGTATCCATCTTCCTTATGAAATAAGAAGCTTTCTGAGTTGGTGCCAAAAATGCCTTGCAATGAAGTTTAAAATATGTAGGGAGGCAAAAACGTAATAAAAATGCAAAAGCTAATAATATTATGGCGACTGGCATTGTTTACAATGTAGAGCACCTGCTGTTTTCAAAAAAAAAGAAAAAAAGGAGAGAGAGAAAGAAAAAGTGAAATCATCAAACTGTTCTGAAATGGAAAATCTGGGCTCTCTGCCAATTACACAATGTGTTTCAGGTGCACTGTAAATAGGAACAATAAAAGGTGCAGGGGACAGAATCTGAAATGTTAAATCTCAGATACACAAGAAAATTATTTGATGATGTTACTTTGAAAGGAAGTCTTGGGTACCTTCCAAATTTCTTCAGTGTGGAAATAGGTTTAAATTTTTGCCTCTGTAAAAAAGCTGTAAAAATCTAATTATCCCTTTTAAAAAAATTGATTAAATTAACCCCAAACAGAAGAAGAGCAGAAAAAAAAAAATCCAAGTAACCCACCAGGGACTTCCCTTTTACTAGTCTATTCAACATGGGAGATGCTTGGAAACTATGGTGAAATATAGCAAAACCAAAATCTATGATATAATAATAAAAAGCTAAGCCCATCCACTCCCAGAGTTATAAATTTGGATTTCAGGAGGCCAGTGGTGGGGTCCGACTCATTGCAGTCAGAGCATGAATTTGATACACTTTTCAGAGGAAAACTCATATTGTCCCGACACATTGTATCAGGTAACAAATGGTGGCCAAGTGAACATTAGGCACTGGATGCAGGGAAATTTGTCATCAGCTGGCTAAAGACCAGACTTGTATGAATTTGCCTTGTGGCTGTAGGACTTCAGCTGTTAACAGGTTTTCTTATACATATAGAGACCAGTGCTGGGATAAAAATTGGTCTTTGTTCATATAATTAGAAGGAGAGTGGGAAATTGTTTAAGTATGTGTTCCTTTTTTGGGAAAAATACTTTGGTTATGTGTTTTGTGTCAAGAGAAAACAAGAAAGTGAAGAGGTGCCTTAAGCATGGTCAGAAAGTAGTAGTCAGGACACCCTTTCTGAAATAAATGGAATGAATGATGGCACATCCTCTGACCTCGAGCCCTGTACTGCTCAGCTCAGCTCACACTGCTCCTGTCTCACCCTCTTCTCCCCTAGAACAAAGGGGGGGTTTGTCCCCACTGTGTCTGGGGAGCAGTTGCTGACCTGTGCACCTGCGTAGTGCTGTTTGGCAAGAGCCAAACCCCAGAGACAGGAGGAAGGGTTAAACAGTATAGATCTCATGGAGCAGTGCTTAAACATGTCCTAAGCCTGTTTAGTTTACTAGTATAGATGTAGCCTTGGAGACCAGAGACCAGATGCTGTGCATCTGCTGCGCTCCCTGTAAGATCAGCCCTGATTATTTCCACACCCCATATCTACAGGGAAGGCCTGTAATAAAGCAGTAATCACTTTCCTCCCATCCTCACCTGAACCACAAGCCAGATCTTCATTTCAGTAACCCTTGGATAAATCAATAATCCTTCTATGTGACTGAAATCAGACATACAATCTTTGTATAACTGTTTCTTTTGGGTCTGATCCTGCCACTTTTCTGTCATTAACAGGAAACAGGATCATATCTCTTATCAATGACAGTTTGTTTTCCATTTTAGGCTGCAATTATCAAGCTATTTGAACAATATTTACAAGAGGCCATTTCTTTTACTAGAAGGAGAAACTGGGGATACCCTTGGCATTCTCATTTTACCAGGATATAGATCATCAGCCTACATCCATGTGACACTCCACCCCCATAATCATTTCTCTTTTTGCTTCTGTGCCTAAACTAACAGTGTTTCATGAATGGAGAAAAAAAAAAGTATAGGTCTCAGGTTTTTTTCCACTTTTATACAAGTTTTTTGAAGCGCACACATACCATGTCATCTTAAAATGGACAAAGTTAAAAGCAATGCCAGAGAACAGTTGCAGGGCTGAAGCCTGAGCAGGGCTAAGTAGGACTTTGGCTACTATTACCTCTGTACTGTTATCTGGTTTTCTGGTACCAGATCTGAGTCCAAGAAACAAAAGCTGCAGATCTGTTACAATGGTGAAAGAAGGAAGAGCATCTGAAATTAGTTCAAAGAAAAAACAAAGTTAGAATGTAGAGTGGGTAGGAGAAAAGCCACTAGATTATCTCTGCATTCTAAAGCTGTTCAGGATTTTCTTCCCTCTGAATCAAGGGTAATTACTAACTAGGCTGAACACTGGTGAATCCAGTAGAGGCTGAACACAGAGTTTTGGGCAACTGGTTCTAGGTGATCCTACTTAAAGACTGAACCAAGTGACCTACAGAGGGCTCTTACAAATTCAACAGTCCTGTGATTCTGTTATTCAGTGAATCTATAACTACACTTGTTCAAGGGATTTGAAAAACGTTTATGCATTTTAAACCACTATGGAATAGGAGCAAAAGAAGAAGTTTAAAGTATATCACTCTCCTCTGGTGGATGGAGGTGGACTTACTTTCTTCTCCGCCCCCTCTGTTATGTGGGAGTGGTTGTAATCCTTCTCTTTGTGTAACTCCAGCATCTCCTATGACATTCAAAGAGTGTGAAAATGCAGCCAAAACTCATGGGTGATGTTGACTTCACTAAATTCAGTGTCTAAACTATCTATGACTTCACTGGGCTCAAATTTTTTTCTTCATTGAATTTTATTCTTCTCTGAATTTTCATTCAGAGCTGATTCTTGCTTTTAAGATGGACATGAGTAGATACACAGGAAGCACTTCCTGGGATCGCTCCTAAACTGATGCATTTAAAACTGCTTTGAAAATAAAATTCTTGCAGCAAACTCTTTAGTTTATTGAAGATAAATCCACTAGCACAAATTAAGACTATATAGATTGATAAATACGCATAACTCTTACTATTCTTTCTTTTAAATATCAGGTAGTTTTTTACAACCCAACTCTAATTCCCAATGAAGATTTGCCTAATGGTTTAAGTAAAACTAGCAGTAAGAAATAAGACAGTTTTAGTTATACAGTTATGTATATGAAGACATAACCAAAGATGAGATGTTTTTATGTGTACCATAAGTAGTTAAAAACAAAAAAAAAAAAGATTAAGATCAACCTTTCAGTTTCTTAGGATTAGATAAATCCAAGTTTGTGATCATCATAATATAATCACCTTAGAGTCCTTTTAATGGCCTTAGTTAGTGTAGTTATTATAGTTAGCATAGTTATTATATCCAAACTTTTCTTCCCAAG
The DNA here is from genome assembly GCA_013390045.1 of Picathartes gymnocephalus. Taxonomy (NCBI): domain Eukaryota; kingdom Metazoa; phylum Chordata; class Aves; order Passeriformes; family Picathartidae; genus Picathartes; species Picathartes gymnocephalus. Next base: position 200,400 of record WEKY01059049.1, read on the forward strand.
ACAGGGAATATGAAAATGGTAGTCAGTTTGAGCCCCAACAGTGAATTTTTAGTCCTAGTGATTTCAGATTTCAGATCTGGCTAGCTTAGGAGAGGCTTAGGACTGTGTCCATAGCTAGAAGACAGTGTGACTTACTGCTGCTTCAAGCTGCTTCAAGAGGACTGTGACAGCAGCTTATTCCATCACTTCAGCTATTTATTCTCTTCTCATAGACAGTCCTACATAAGAAAAAATAAGCATCAGAAAACCAATGGTTTAAGTTCATAGCGAGAAATGCAACTAAATCAGGAACCAGCAACATCAAGACCATGTCTTCCCAGATGCTGCAGCAAGCCACAACAGCCTAGCTTCAGGTTCAAACCAGGTAAAACCAAGGATAACAGCAAGAGAAGTACCGGGTGGTGGTGGTACCTGTCTGCAACCACCGAATGACTTACTCTCATGTTTCATCATCCTTCATTAGAAATCTTCTGGAAAGACTGATTCTATGGGAACACCGTGGTATCTCTTAAAAGATAATATGCATCAATTTGGCCAGTATTAATAGGCAAAGGCAGAAACAGTCCTAAAAGAACTTGTGCATAGTTTTTACTACTTCATTTACTGTCCTAGGCTGACTGTATGATGCTTTTATCCCCATTTCGTCTGTTTAGCCCAGAAATAAGTTTTGCACCTTTAAGACAAGATCTGAGAGCAAAGGGGGTAGAAGGAGAAGCAAGCGGTGGAACATCTGAGGCAGTTGTTTTCAAAACATAGAGATAACACTTTCAGCATTCCTGTTCCTGGACTCAGGGTTGTCTGCACAGACAGCAGAGAGCTCTCCTTCAGTTTTTCCCCCTCTTTTGTTTTTTGGCTCATATTTTTTTTTAATTAGCTGAGACCAAAGACTTTTTTTTGGACTGTTCTGCTGTTGTTCGATCCGGGGACACCAGGACCATCACCCGGAGAGGGGGGGTGTTCCCCCCAAGTGGCACTGCAGCCGGGACGCCGGGCCCGAGCCTCAGAGAGAGAGAGACTGAGAGAAGAACCAAAGACACATCCACGGAAAGGACTTTTTCTGGGTTTGCCATCTCTTCAGAACGGCAAGAGGTTTTGTTGTGTGGTGTTGTTCATCCTTTGTGCTTGTGGGTGTTTTGTTTGTTGAATAAATAGTTTTTTCCACTTTTCTCCAAGGAACTCTGTTTCCCGAACCAGCTGGGGGGAGGGGTGGCTTGGATCTGCTTTTCTGGGGGAACCCCCTGAGGAGGTTTCCTCCCAGATTTGCCCTAAACTAAGACATTTACACAGAATACAAAATTTCACCAAACATTTCTTATATCACACCCACACCATTATAAGGAAGTCTGGCATTTTCTCTAGAAAGCTACCAAGCTTTCTATTCACAATTTGAAGCAGTGAAAATTCGACTCTTTTCTAGATGATCCTTAAGTTAAACACCCTTGTTCTTCAAGTAATCTCACGCCCAAAAAGATGTTTACACACTCTGATCAAATCACTCCTTACCCTTTGCTTTGGGAACCTAGCTGAGTTGAGCTGCTCTGCAACCACCACTTCCCTTCAACAAATCCAAATTACCTTGTGGTTACTTGTTTGTTTTGGGGGCTTTTTAAACATGATTTTACAAAAGAAATAGTACTGCAAAGATAAATTTAATGATGCTGCATCTGCTAGGTATCCCACCGTATTCCCATCCAGGGATTTGGTTAGTTTTTTGCACTCTGTGCACATGCTCAGGTAGGTAGCCACAATGACTCTCTTTTTCATAGATCTGCTCTTATTTTTTTTGTGCTACTGATTTTTAGATATGGGAAAGACAACCTCTCTTCCCCCAGATCACTGACAGGTGTGTGCTATCAGTCTGAGTGTCCAAGGTCGGGTGGTAAGGTGTTGCAAATGGAAAGCCTTTAGCTCTACAGTCTGCTTCTTACCCCAGACTGACAGATCTTGAGCTTAACCTTCAAGGCCCTTACGCTCCTCTTGAGCTTTTGCCTGAGGGCTGCTGCAGGCAGCAGTTGTACTTTAGTATATATGTGAATCTATGAATGTGGTTCCACACGTGTTGTACAGACGCGGTCACCATCCCCACACACCCCCGGCCCCTCCGCGGTGCGGGCTGGGTCACCCCGCTGGAGCTCCTTGCCTGGCCAGAGCTTGAGTGAGCATTCACCCACAGGCAAAGGTGACAAATGCCACTTGCAAGTGGGAGATAGATACAGTGGGGAAGGAAAAGCATCTCACCACACATGTTGGTGCATAGCATTTTATGGCAAGTCTTGTCACATTTTACTGCTTCTAAATGAGCATCCTCACCACATCACATCAACAAAACAAGATATATTTACTTCACTGTATCCCACAAAAATAACCCTCTGGCTAAAATATGCACTCACCCTTTAAAAAACATTGCCAAATGCCTCTGATTTCCCTCAGAGGGGTTTCTTTGAAAGTCTGATTTTTGACACAGCTTGTTTCGCTATATACTCTCATGTTATAAACATGTTAATAGTGAAAATATCAAAAAGTTTATTGATTTTCATTCTTGAGATGGAAAAAATACATAAAAGTTCTGTTCTGTGCTCTAGGTAAATAAATGAGCATGGTGTTTCTACATTGCAGCCAGTGAACCATGCTTTATGTTAAACCCTTCCTACACATACAGGAGAGTGAGCAAAGCTTAGTAGTGGAAAGAAGACACAAATTACCTCCAGCCTTTTAGAGGCACAGTAGAGGCTTCAAACACTGGGAGATACATGACTAATACATCCAGGAAACCCTGTTTCAAAAAAATAATCTCAAGCTTTGTGTTAACTAGTGTAATACTAAATAATACTCTTTGAAGAATAACAAGATCAGACAATGCTTGTTCATGTTACTCCTGAAGGAAAATGAACCTGTTTCATGCCTATGTGCTAAGCTTGGGGCACACACATACGGATACACATGTGTGCACACATGTGTGTATGTTCACATATATGCATATGTATATGTGTATATTTAGGCAGATGCTTTTGCAAACAAAACAAAAATAAATTATATATGCCCTTACTTTCCCCCCACTATGAATAGTTTTTTGTTAGTCCACTGAATAACCATTTGTCATGGGCTTTACTGTACCATGAAGTTATGATTAATATTATGGCTCATGTACAGTGGGTTGAAAAACCATATTCATTTTCAAAGTCACGTTGCATTGATTAGAATTCACTGCAGGTTATTCAAATAACGATCCTCTCTTTTCCCAGGAGAATCTCCGTCTGATTTTTCTTTATCCTCATTAAAGATCCCAGGTGCAGACAAAGCTTTACATACTTCTAATTTGCATTATCCTTGGGAAGGAGGTAATTCACATGCCTTCAGTATATAGCACTTGTTTTGCTCTTTCCTATCTGTCTATTTAAATAAATCAAGAAATTTAGCCTTTATAAATCCTCTGACAATAGAAAATGCCAAATTTTATTATGCTTAGTAATGAGCACATGTATTCTGAAATATCAATTATAATTCAGATTAAATGAAACCATTTTTTTCTTTGCTTCTCATCAGGTTTTACTTAAAATACAATCTCTGCTCACTGTCTCAGTGACAGGAAAAGGTGAATTTTTAAAGCAAAGATATAGACTTCATATCAGCCTTTGACTGATGTAAGATTATCCCTCATCAGTATCTGAGAAATCATTGACTGGATTTAGTCTTTTTCTTTTTACTGGTCGAATATAGAACAGTGAAAGCACGTAATATCTGTAATTGCCTGGTAGAACTCAACAGCCCCATTAACCTCCAAAATGCAGCACTTGCGTGGATTCCACATCTGTTTTCTGAGGCATAAGTTGTGTGGGCCTATGTTTTGCAACAAAATAATCTGTCTTGGACTATTTTTATCGTGAGCCTTTGTGTAACGAGTTTAGCCCGAAGCAGACTGACAGCATTGTTGACATTTCATTGAGTTTCCATCCTCAAGAGAGAGGAAATTTTAGCTAATTAAATAATGTTATAGTGTCTCAGAAACTACAAAGGCAATGGGAAACCACACAGCAGTCATACTGTATTCCTTAAGACCACTTGCATATTCCCAAGGTTTTATTATGCAGAAGGGATTCTTCTAAGAGTCTTTAAAGCAAGTCACACATTAGATAAAATTTTCTTAATTCAACCTTGATAGTAATATTTGTAAACTGGTTAGTGTATATATGAAATGAAGCCAAATGGGGAAAAGAGCTATTAGACAAATATCGAAACAATTATTACTTTTCATCGTTTCAGCCAAAGTGGACAGAACATGTTGCCCAAGTGTACTGGTGACAGGGAGACAGTAAAGACCTTTTCTCTGTTCCTTTGTGGCTACCCTGCTCCTCTGCACTAAGGGCATAAGGGAAAGGGCAGGGAAAAGGCAGGGGCAGACTTGCTTATTGAAAGGTTGATAATACAATGCAGGTCCCTTTGGGATGGTGGGAAGTAATTCTGGGGAAGGGTGGGAGTGGCTGGGCCAGTGGGTTTCTCTCATCCCTGCACCAGGTACTCTGGTGCTGATCCCAGCAGGACACAGGAGGTGCTGCCAGTCCCCTTCCAACACCATAAGCTGTTTCTGTGGGTGGTCAGCTGCTGACCAGAGAGCAGCTGCCCCAAAATGGACCAAAACAAGGGGCAAGAAGTATTAATTGTGAAAGTCAAGGTGCCTTCCCCAGGTTCTGTGTTCCCTGACTCCAGCTATGGCCCCAGAAGCTGGTTGTCATCCCTGATGTCCTCAGGACTAGGGGCAGTGGCACGTTTTAGGCAGCACCTGTACCAGTTCACCAGCACACCAGGAAGCTCAAGCTTCACTGAGAGCTTGGGCAATGGCTAGCTCACTGCTGGAAAACACCTTCACCCCATACAGAGCTCCTGATGGTCAGAGAAAGAAGAGAGACAGAATAAAACTGCTGCCAAGCTCAGCTTTCGAATATGATGTATTCAAGCATGCTGGGACACCACGGTGAGAAAACAGCAGGAAATTTGACCAGTTCAGCCTAAGCAGGACAGCAGGACAAATCAGTTCCCTCAGATCTGTCCTGAGTGCATGGCACAGAAGACAGGTGACTGGAAAGTAATTCAGCTCACCATTCCTACAGAAAAAAAATAAACTGATTGTACTCTTTTCATGTGCAGAAGAGCAAGTCCTTTGTTTCCAACACCTTTACTTCTGAGGTGTAGAGGCCCCCCACCTTCATCCCCTTGTCTTGCTGCACGCCCAGCATCTGTGATTACCTTGGAGGGTGCACTGAGGGTGCTCAAGTAGTGTGTTTCTATAATAACACTCTCAGGCTGCCTGCCACATCAGGAAGAAAATAATACATTTCTACATTAATGATTTAATTTCCTTTTAAATATGTTAGTGTTTGCCTGATAAGCAACGATTTATATATCTTGTTTCACAATTAAAGTGATTCTTTGTATTAAGGACTGAAGTACAATATAAAGGAAATACAGTTGCTGAAGGAATGACTGGTTTTCTTTGCATTTCCCCTTCAGACACAGGGTGCTATTTGCTGGTAGTTTACACTGATGGCCATTACACTGTGTCCTTCTAAGTTCTCAGTTCATGATAAGGACATTTTATATTTGCATAACACCTTTCCTCCTGCAAGAGCAAAGCACTTTAAAAAAATTAATTTAATGTTATAATCTCCCAGCGGTGGTGATTCATCCACTGTGCTGGCAGAAAAGAAAATTCTGAAATTGTCCCTGTGCATCAGAGGCATCAGCCAGCACTAAAATGCTCTGGAACCCAGAAGGGCTGCTGGATCCTCTGATGGGGATGTGTGTGTGCCCGTGTGCCTGTGCACATGTGTGTACTGAGGAGGGATCTCCCCGTGGCCAACTGCCTCTGGATAGACTTTGGGTCTTTTCCTGCATAAGGCAGCAAGCTGAGGTTTTTGCTCACACAGAGGCAGAGAGGAGAGCTCAAGATTCCTACCGTGAGCCCCAAAAAATCTTTATTCTCCCATTAAGCCTCAGGGAGTCTGAACGATTTTATTAGCCTTAATTACGTTTTGTCTGGGATCATGAGGTCGGTGGGCTTGGCGAGCTTTTGTTTTTAAAAACCTAACTTGCTTGCCAGGCGAGTTTCCCAAGCTCTCATTTTATTGTGGTTTCCAGCAGGGGATCTTGTTTCAAGGGATATGATCAAAGTAAAGGACATTTCTTCTGGGACTTATTTTACATAGATTAGATCTCATTATGCAACTTGCTCTTTAGTCTATATTCTTTTTATAAGCTTCTGGCTATACGAATGAATTTTACATAGTAAAGTGTGAATTTATTATAATGAATACACTTTCTGAGTGAAAGGGAGGCAAAATACAGCACAGTGTAATACATTTAAGCTTCCTTATCAACAACAAATTTCAGCATTGCAGCAGTTTAATCTTATCTCAAACTAGGTTGCTGCACACTAATTTCAATGCAAATTTTCAGCTGACTTTTATTTCATTTTTAAGTTAAAAAAATGTTTTCTGGAATTGTGTCAAATTTTGCATTTCCTTCCTAAATGCATGTTTCGAAGCCTTTTTTCAAAGGCATGCATGATTTTTTAGGATTTCAAGATCTGTACTTCATTAAGTCATTACAACCTGACACCTTGAGAGTTCCACAGAGGTGGGAATTTTTGGTGATGTCCAGCAACTACTTCTGAGTACAAAATACTCTGGATTAACTCTGTTGGACAATCTCTAACACAACTGAAAATTGAAGAAATTAAAGGTTAACCAAGAACAGATCTTAGCATACACAGGAATTCTTGTCCAGTATTATTAAGGTTTAGGGACTTGCAGAAGTGACAAGCTTTTTTAAAAGCTTGATTCTAATAAAATACAAATAAGAAGAGATTTTTCAGTTTTATGCTTCTGTACTGTGCATCTATCTGCAATTCTATTTAATATGAAGTTTGGGTCAATGCATGTGTGAGCTCATCCAATGTTTATGTAAATTACTTGCTTTTATTTCCTGAATTTCCTCATGTGAGCAAGCAGGTATGTTTTTATTATCTCCTAATCTAGTCTGGTTTAAAGCTGAAATTATCAAGTGAACTAGCATTTAATTGTCGAATGGAAGAGTTATATGCATTTTTTTTTGTTAGTTGATGTTTATATATGTGTGTGTGTGTGTGTGTGTATATATATATATATATATGTATGTATCTCCTCACCTTTCAAGTAATCTATTTGATAAGGTTTTTTAATGCAAGTGCTGATCTTAGAAATAGATTCAGTCATCTTGACCCTTTCTTTATTATATTACATAAGTGGGAAAGAAAAGACTTTTTCTGTCAAGAGCAAATTTTAGATGCACTTCTTTCTGTCAAGTCACTAAAACTGGTCATTGAGCTAGAAGCATAAGGAGTCTTAGGATCTGTTCTTGTCACTGTGAAATTTGTCCCAGCTAAAAGACTTTCTTCATTTTAGGCTGAAGTACTGAGAGCAAATTAGAGTACCTAAAGGGTTTGCATTCCCACTCATGCTGTAGTCAATCCATTTCATGAATGGGGAATGGGATATTCACAAGAATTCAGCAACTACCTCCCTCTGGACCTACAGAATTCAGTGCACCATGAGGCTTTCTGAAAAACCCACACTTATTTTTGCTACTGCCCTATAGCAAATATCCACATCTGAGGTCTACTAAACATATACAGCATGTATTCACTACTTCTTCCCCAAATCTGGTTCAGTCTCAAATGAAAACCATGTAAAATCTTGTGTACAAAGGGGTTAAATTCATACCAATATATTTAATTGCAATCTTATTTACAGCCTGTAAGCAGTTATTATATGTATTTCCAGGTTATGATTCAGAGTTTACACATCTTAGTTTATAACAGCATAAAGCAGTGTCTCAGGCAAGGAATGTTTTTCAGTTAAATGGTTAATTAAGACTTGGAGATTTTTTTTTTGTCTGATCAATGCAAGTCAAATTCTCGGTGCAAGTGGTTGAATCATCTTCAGAACTCTGATCATAATTAAACCACAAGGAGCCTGTTATGATTAAATGTGGGAAGCTGAAAATACATGAACCATAACAAAGGATCTGAATTTGCTTCAAGCTTTGCATAAAATGCCATTTCAAATTTTTTTATCTTAGTAAAAAAAAAAGCTTTCATCCTGTACCTTTACTTTTTTTTCCAGAAAGTCTTTCAAATTCAGTTACATTTTTCCAAATTAATGATAAATCTTGGCTATGTAACTGCTATCTGAGTTTCCTAATTTGTAAAATTCCCTATGTCCTCTGTCCAAACAATAGATTTCTCTTTATTTTTTATTAAAAATACAGAATTCTAAAGGATACTCTTTGCCTTAAACAATTACACTTAATATATTGGTAAGTAAATATTTCTGCAAATTGCTTCCTCACAGCTGTATAATCCATACACAGTGTTGGTAGTCTACAATAAATTTCTAAAATCTATATTCTTTATTGTGTTCTAATTCTTTATTGCTATAATGATTTTTGCTTCTGTCTTTCTAATTAGACTATATAGCTTTTACAGAGTAGGTTTTACACAGGATATTTGTTTTTCTGTTCATGTAATTCAATCTTGGATCCTTGTAATCACACATGCGTATCTAAAAGGGACCAAATTCTGCTGTCTCACCTTGGTAAAGTTATCTTTTTAAAACAATGAGTAGGAAATAGAGGAATTTGTGAAGTAATATCAGAAGTAATGTCTACTGCTAAACAAAGTAATATCCAACACCCGTCTCGCCTCCCCCCCCCCCCAAAAAAAAAAGAAAAAGAAAAAAAGAGCCAAGAAAGATGGTGAGTACTAAATTCTTATAGTTAGATTAACCTTTCCACCTTTGTGAAATTCAGAGTTGGAGACTTGAGTGAGATGAAATTGCACGAAGTCTGACCAGGGACTACAGCATCTACAAAGCAGGAGCAAATGAAGCTGCACAAAATTTTGGTGTTCATATGTCTCTCGGCTAACAGCAACACCAAAGAAAGCAGGTTGGAAGACATCTCTCTGTGCACAGCCAGAGGAGAAGAAAATCCTCTCCCCTCCCTGTTTCCTGTCCAGGCTGGAGGGGAATGGATGTGCATCATCTCTACTGACTTGTGGTAACCAGTGAAGTCCAGGACCAGGCACACAGGTGCTGGCCTTGGGTCCCCACACAGCAGCTTCCAGCTGGAGCGTTAGATCCATGAGAAGTAGACAGAGAGGGGGCTTCTCTCAGACAAGGGAAAATACTTCAGAGAGGGAGACGCCTAAAACACTGTTAAATTTATTTGAGTCAGCTGCTTCATTTCAGTCCTTTTTTACATATCTAATTAAGACCCACATCAAAGACCTAAAATCTCCTCCAGGAAAACTGTGTCTCAGTCACTCTTTCAAGGCAGACTGTGGCACAGTCCTGTACAAATAAGGAGGACCGCAGAGGGAGAGCCTGATGCTCAGTGTGCCAGCTTGAGGAGCAGGTGATGCAAGTTTGCGGTCTTATTTGTTGAAGGTAAACCACTTAATAGAAAGGAATGAAAATTTTCTTGACTCAAAATAAGGACCAGAGAAGAAAACTCATGACTGTAAGAGCATTTCTCTGCAAAGCAGCAGGTGCCCTACCAGCCTGGGAGTTATGAAACTGTGATGGCTTGCTCACATCCCTCCTAAGGTTCATCTTGACCCTGCTTAGGTGCCCAAATTCCTCCCTCTGATATGGTTTTTGCTACTTTTATCAGTTGTGGTCAGACCTCTCTATCCCAATTTGCTGAATCCAAGCCCTGTACTTCTCACTTAGGGAAAACAGATATTAATATTATGGGACTTTTGTCTTCATGGTCCTATCTGTGAAGGGATGGTTGTCTCTGTGCTGTGAAAGTTCCCGAAAAAGCATCTCCAATCCACCACCACCTTCTTACAGCTGAGGGCTGTGCTACTACAGCACAGCTGGCTTTCCTCACTTCAGTTTCAGGAAGCAACTGTCTACAAGCCAAACTAGTGGGGCTTGTTCACTGTATTTTATAGCATAATGGACAACATATCAAGGGGGAAATAATCGTATTTACATTTTTTCTTTTAAGTGGAATGAAAAGGAAATGGCATCCAAGAGAGTGATAAAATGAGAATGAATTTGTTACAGGAATAGAGTGCCTAGGAGATATTTTTTTAGCATTTTAATGAATAAATGACATTATCATCCACTAAAAATACAAAGTACATAAGTAGTATTTACCTACAGATCATAGCATAGCATGAAATTCTTCCATTGTAAGAATCCTGGCAGAATGATCCCATTTTGCAGGAAACCTTTAATTGTGTTCAGGACTGCTTACCTTTAGTAATGAAAGCCAGATCTTTTTCCAGTTAAGCCAGTTGCAAACCTTCTGGTTTTTTCAGCCATCATAAAAATTTTCTAATCCATATCACAAACGTGCATCCTCATTTAGCTGGCTCTGGATGCAAAACTGGTTACTGTCACGCTGAGTACTCATGGTCAAGGTTCAAGTAATGGCTAATGTTCTAAGTGGGGCTACGTATAAGTGTGTTTTAGTTCAGAATGCATTGTCCTAGTTGGTGAACACAAAACAGCTCTCTAGCCATTTAATTATCTGAGATTATAATGATCCTAACTTCAAATAGGATTTTCTGCCACACCTTCTGGTTTCTGAAAAGCAATGCCCTGAAGCAAAACCAAGCCTGTTCTCTTTGATTTTTGTGTATTTTTTAATATTTCTAATTCAATTCAATTTTTACACATTTATTACAGTGATTTGTATCTTATGTTTCTTCACAATGCCCGTTCATAGTTAGTTTCCCTTTTGGAAGCATTAAACATATGAAAATAGGGTGCACACACATGAGGGGATACTTACTCATGCAAATAATCCAATTGAACTTGGTGAACTTCCTGAAGACAGCATTACTCATGCAAGTAAGTGATTACAGGACTGTGTCACACAATGAACGGTGTGGGCCTGATTATCTTCTCACCTACACTGGTTTTACATCATTACAGTTGCACTGGCTCTAACAGAATTACTCTCCATTTTTCCTAATGTAAGAAAATCAAGGTTCACACACCCACTCAAAAAAATTGATGATAGAAATAATAATAATAGTAATAGTAATAATAATAGTAATAATAATTGTAATAGTAATAATAGTAATAATAATAGTAGTAGTAGTAATAATAATAATAATAATAANAACAGCAACAACCATGAATGAATGATTACTTATTTAGGTACAATGCAACAGAAGTAGATCTATAAGTGCATATCTCTGAAGATCTTGCTATTAGCCAAACTCATTGTGGAGCCTGATCCCTATCTGACTAGGTTTGCAGAGGGCTTAGAGTTTGACATGCTGCCCTCATTATCAATTCTTTCTGATTCTGGAAAACAATTTTACTTAAAATCTCAAGAGAAAGTTAAGGAAAATGTTACTGCATTCACCTTATACATAGCATAAGACAAGTATAAAGGGGATTAATTTAAAATATTTTTAGATGCTATAAAATACATGCGTTCTGCATACACTCACAGGTGGTCAAAACCAAAAATCCTTGAGGAACTTATCAACTCAGTCACAGAAAATGTGCAGAAGTAGCTCACAAGCCCCTCTTTAGGCAATAAAAATATCCAGAAAACCAGCAGTGAAGTGTTACAACCCACAAGAGACCTTACTAGCAACAGTTTTCCTCAATGGGCATCTCCATGGAAAGACTTTGTACCCCTTCTTCCAGGCAGTTTTGTACACCAAAGAGAATTAGCGTTTCCCAAACCCATGCAGGAATGACTCTGATTCTGCATTCAATTCTCAGAATTATGCATTTTGATAACTTAAAAATTCAACTTCATGTATTTGCCAAATTAAAAACTCCCTGGACCTCCAGCATGATTGCTTTGATGAATTGAATCCTTCTAGTCCATTTAACATGAAATAACAGACTTGTGTTGATGGTGCTTTTGTTCTTGATAGTGGGAGAACTTGTTACTGAGAAATTAGCTACTCACCCTTAAGTAATCACTAGCATTCCAGTTCCTGAATATAAAAATGAAAAAAGAGCAGATGGAAACAAACAAAAATTGTATTAATAATACATAATGAAGCGATGCCTACAAGTGATCTTTCAGCAGGGAAAAAAAAATAGGAAAACTATGGTTTTCATTGGGTCTTAATGTATGTATCTGTCTAATGCTTCCATCTTCAAGCAGTTCTGTTTTATTGACACAACAACACAAATTGCAGAAGTAAATTGAATCACAGGCTCAGAATGTAAAAATCAATGAGAAATAATTTTGTAGCACTAAAGTGAACAGTGTAATGCTAGGTATTCATTTAATTAACCATGAGCCTTTCCACATAATGCACAATCATTGCCAGCTTTTCAGCTCACGGTTATTCCAGGAATAATGGGTTTGGGATTCATCTTTAGAAAACCTGCATTAATATTTGAAAGCATTTAAATCCATTAGTGGGTCATCTGAACACTGCAGGTCACTTTTACATTGCTAATTGAAACAATAGTAATGGGTTATAATCTACTATCTAATAATGCCTGGAGTGTTTTACCGCTTTTATATCTGCAGATTCCAGGAAATATGTAAATTTGTTGCTGAAGTGTTATAAAATATGGAAATTTAAAATGCAAACATGAAACAATTTTTTTTATAAATTAAAAAAAACCTACTCACAGCATTAATAAACTGAAGAGCTACACTATATTTTGATGTCAGGATAAATTCCTTTCTATAGACTTTACAGTGTTCATCGCTTCAGCACTGTAGGCTTAACATCTGGCATTCACATTTTCAACATTGCCATTAGGAGAAAGTGAATATCATTAAACCAGTGAGTAAACAATCATGTCATTGTTTCCATATGCAAGCTATACATTGGCTCAGTCTGCTGTGTTCTGACAGCAATGTGTTTTGTTTTTAGGTTTTTTCCCTCCAGGATTTGATGCAAACTTTTTTTTCCATGGGATTTTCTGTTTCTCCTGCATGCAGAAGTGGCCATACCATATGGAAGTATGAATTTAGGGTGACTTACTTTCAGTTTTGTGCTGCTTTTCCTTTTTTCTTCTTTCTTTTTTTTTAATTAAAATGTACTGAAAGGTAAAGCTTTACGAATCTTGCAGGTAATTGAATAGAACACAAATTGATACTTAAACCCTCATTTTCGTTTTTAATTAAACAGGCATCTTGCACATTTACCTGCATCTTCATAGGCTTAATTACAGTCTGATTGGGCAAAAAGATCTCAAGAAGAGCATCTCGTTACATCTAGGTAGGCTGCACTGGCAGGAATGTGTGGCATGTGTATAAGAGGAGGCATGTGTCTCAGTGAACGTCTTTAAATAATTTACTTGGTTAATAAAATATGGATGGCGTGTTTGAAGGAAAATTGTGGATCATTGTATCACCTTTGCACTCACCCGTGGAAAAAAAATCAGTCTGTATTGTGGTTGATGGGAGAAAATATAAAAAAAATACATTATGGATAACATTTCAACACAAATCCATTAAAATGGGAACAATTCTATATTCAGCAAGGTAAACAAACTTCTTGTTTCCTAGTGACATGTATATTGCCCTAACATGTGCCACTCTGGTTGGAAAATAATGGTTTTTGTGAGTGAATATATCCCACAGCTTCTATGACATTCCAGAGTGGTGTGATATTTGGTCCTCTAAGAACACAAAGCATCCAAAGCTCCCTTCTTGCTTTGTTTTACAGGGGGAAAGGGGGCTGCAGACAGGATCTTATGTTCTCGTTTGAGGAGACAACAATGTTACAAGAAAGCTACAATTTCATTAGTATATTTTTGAAACAATAGCTATTGATCAGGGCTGTCACACACTGTCAGAGGCAGAATCCTTCCTGTTCAGTATCTCTTGGCATGTGAGGAGGAGGAGGAGAGCGTACAGAGTTTCTCCCCAGCTGACTGGTATGCCTCTCCCCAGGAACTCTGTGATGGAGTCTGCAGGTAGGGCTAGCAGAGGCAAGAGGGTCTCAGGAGAGAGAAAACCTCCTTCTACCCCAGCAAGAATTAATGCATGAGTAGGCGCTCCAGCACTGTGTGGTGAGAGCCCTTCTGCGCTCTGGGAGAGCTGCTCTGCCACGGTGGTAGAGCTACAGTGTGAGGTGGGGCTAGTTCATCAAGATAGAAAGAATATCACCTCTGGTTTTCATTGCTATGCAGGGGACGAATTAAAATAATCTCCACTGGGATATGATAAAGATATTTAAAAGGCAGTTTTTAGTTGAATTTCAAAAATATGCAAAGTCAGGAATAGCGGGAGATGCTCACTGGTAGTCAGTCTCAGCTCTAACTGGCTGTACCCTAGAGTGGCAAGAGAAGCACCTACACTGAATCAAGAAGAAAGTTATCCACAGAGATAGATTACTCTTTAAATTACCTAGAGCTATAGAACATGCAAAATTCCCAAGACACAACCTGTCACTCTCTAACCTTTCTTCAGCATAGGCCAAACCTTTGTAAACCCACTTGTGGCTCTACAGGCCCATGGGCAATTAGGGAAACTGTACTCCCTCACTGCCTAGGACATCTCTTCCCTAGAAACACCTTGTATTAGCCAAAACCTCAAAACGTGACATACAGTGATTGTGAATAACATAGGTAGATGCTTTGGCTAGAAACAAGTACGTTTTCCCTTTATTTTCAATATACCATGTAAAACAAATAATGGATCACGGACATAGGCAGGAACTGAATGCTGGTGATGCTTGATAGAGCCCTTCCAGGTTATACAGTAAACTATCCTTGAGCTCCAGCCCGGTATGCTGGAGAATAAGCTGTCAGTGAGTGCAGTGTTTTCAGCCTGTTCTCACACTTGTGCTTGGTTGAAGTTTTATTTAACATTGGAAACCCTAAACAGATGACTGTTCTGGATAATATGGTTTGTGTTGTTGGCAAGCTTGCAAAAGAGCACTTATTAAACAAACAGTTTTTATTGTTTTTAAAAGCTTCAGGAAGGCCTTTTCCCCCTCTTTTCTTGGAAAGGAGAAAGATCTGTAATTCCATGGCATGGAAATATTGCTGTACTTTAACGAGGGCTTATACTTTTAAAAATAAGTACTCTGCATTGATTGGATAACCAGAACCTTCCATAACTTACCTATCACAGGTTCAAATGCAGATGCAGCCATGTACCAGCATGTCTGAACACCTGGTCTTGAGAAAAAGAAGAGATTTCTCTTCTGGAGAGGTGTCTGTATCATAAGGACAGTCAGTGTTGGCAATCTCGGCAAAGGGGCAATAGGTAAAATGTGGAGACAAAACTCGTATTTTAATCCCAGAATAGTTTTCCATATGCTGCCATGGAGACATTCAGATAAACAGTGAGTTCAAACACTGTGGTCCTTTCTCCAGCAAAATTCCCCTCTGAACTAAGTTTTGCTTGAGTGATGACAGTGTTTGTCGCATAATAAGGTCTTTAATTTGCTGCAATGTCAATAAGGCACCTTGTCAAGGATATTACACTTAATTAAACAATAAATAAACCAGACCCATCCTGCTCCAATCAGATACAACTTGCCTGGCTTCCCAGCTTTGGAGGCTGACAGGGTTCAGGGACTGTTTAGGTGAGTCTGAAGCAAGGCAGGGAAGTGGAGACTTGACGGACAGTCTGGGTGAGATGTGTGCCTTGCCTTCGGAGACAGGGAGAAAGAGATAGCTGAGTCTAAACAGAACTGCACAAGCAGCAGACAGAGTCTCAAGGGAAGTGTGTCCCTGTTGAGACATTTTCCCTTGGTAAAATTAGCAAGTTCAGTTTCAGCTGTGCAATATGTTGGCCAAAATCTCAAGAAACCCTGGAACCAATTTATTCCATCTGGAAATTAGTTTCAGCTTTTATTGCTTTCAATTTTTGTTCCAGAGCAGATTCTGTTTCCAAAGAGAGGTCTCTGCTCCTTTGTCCTTCAGGATTTTTCTCTTCCCCTTTTTTTTTTTTTTAATTTTTTTTT
>WEKY01059049.1:216449-228823 GCA_013390045.1 Picathartes gymnocephalus
ATTTCCAAAGCATATTAATTAGAAGGTTTTGAAAAAAACAAAAGAATAAGGTGGAGAAGGAAAAAGGAACAACTTGATTTTCTTCTTGCCATAATTTTCTGTACAGTAAGCTATTTCAATGGAAGATCCTTTGCAGGCACATCTCAAATATCAGCATCTGACATGAGATCCTGTTGGAAATCTAAAGAATTTCTTTTACCAAGCAGGTATTTTTACCTGTTCTTTATATTTGTCATTTAATGAAACTGCAGCTAAGCCTTTTATTTAACCATTTGTCATTAACAGGCAAAAGGCAAAGGGGACAGGAGTGGAGAGGTACTCAGTGTCTGTTAAAAACAATCTGTGTGTATTCATTGCCAAAGTAGTTAAATATTCCTAAGTCATATCTGAACATCTGCTTCTGGTTTAGTGCTTTGATTGAAATTATTTTAAATGTGCTTCTACCTGAAAATTATTTCTTTTAAAAGGTGAAGCCTGGTGGTGATTTTCTCACTAAGAATGACAGCACTTCATCAGCAGAGCATCCCTGGCTCTCAGGAAATCCACCATCTGCTAACTTCTCCACTTTTTAAGGAGCAGAAAATCTGAAAACTAAAGAGTAACAGGGAGAAAAAAAAAAAAAGCAAAAACCTGCAAGTGAACAATCCTAATGGATTTCACATGCAATGTGTTTCTCTACATAGTTCACCAATTTTCACAGCAACTCATTCTTCTAAACTGGTAACCCTGGGTTATCTGCTAAAAGTTTTTCACCCAGAGCTGCAACCTGTTCTGATGAATGCTGACAAATGAAGTAAAAATTTATGAATGAAGTCTGTCACCCTGAGCTAACTTATTCATAACTCAGAAGTAGTTATTAATACAGATTTTGAGTGAAAGGAGGCAAGAAGAAGGGAACATGGACACAGCTCCGAAATCTACATTTGTTCACAAGGATAAGATTGAAAGACATTGCTAAGACTATGAAACCCAAACTTTTACTACAGGCCATGATACAATTACTTGTGTAAGTGATGTAAATGTATCAATGTCCATCTGAAAGCAAGCTATTCTTTCAATCTTACTACTTCTTATTCCAGATCCTCACTCTTTTACCTGCTTTTAACCTCTAATCTTCTTTTAATTTCCAAATCTATTCATTTATGGACTTTCTATTCAGCATTCAACAGCATCTTCCAGTTGAAACCATTTTTCTACATCCTGACTCTTCTCACCTCCAAGAGTGCAGAAAGTGGTCCTGTTCCCCTGAGGTTTTTGTTTTATAGATTATAATAAAGGGGAAACATCTTGTTTCTTCTTCCACTTGTCCTACTAATGCCCTGTCTCTGCACCTTCTCAGTTTGAATTCAAGTCCACTGCACACTGGTGATCACATGGAGACATGGGTCTCGCTGATATCTCAGGTGGAGGTGGTTGCTCTTTCCATATCCTTCCTCAACACACCAGGTCTAAGTTCTTCACATTTGCCTTGGCCAAGGCCAGTGATGTCACTGGGATGACTCACATCACAGGTTTGTACATTTAAGGGAGTACAGGCCTGAATCTGCATGTGAAAACTCGCATGCTTACCCTACCCCAGTGGTTCCAGAATAGCTGAGCTGCAGTTTCTATTTCTTTTTCTGCAGGAACCCAATCTATGTCTCTTATGCTTCTCTTCACACTGGTTGGGGCTATCCCACTGAGAAGCAAGTTGCACATCTTTCACCTGCCAAATCTGTGACTTCACACTTGCCGTGATAAAAAGAAAATTAATCCTAAATGCTCACAGAAATCCTCTGCCACCGAAGATGTATCTGAAACCTCTGAATAAGAGGTAGATTTCACTACACATCTCCTCTATAAACAGTTCCTTCTAGTTCTCAGTCTAACCAAATTGGATAAAGTATGTTAAAAATAAGGATGTGACGTAAAGGGAAGACAGAAAATCAAGCTGCTGTTCAGCTGAAATCCTCTAATCTCTAATAAACTGGGTATAATAGCAAAATTAAAAAGAAAACATATGATGGCAATATTAAGACCAAAGGCCATTAATAAAGAGAGTCACTGCCAAAGTTCACATTCAGTGATATCTCTGTGCTAATGGACATAACATTCATTAGCACAACCAGGCTCATTCTGGCTCCTCTTAGCACTACACTGTTTGCTTTATGCCTCTGCAAGTTGTCTTTCCTTTCCTGTTTTCTCCATCACTAAACTAAAAGCTATTTGACAGTTTCTGGCATCTCTATTAAATTGTGGGAAACATGGAAATTATTAACTTTTGAACCACAAAACTAAAAACACCCTTGCACTTTCTGAAGCTGAAACAGGTCGTGAATGAGGTAGGTTCTCCTGATAGGGCTCACTGGGGCAGCAGGAGGGCATGGGGAGAGAGGGAGGCTGAACCCATTGACTGAGATTTGGATTTTGCTACTGTCATTAGAGATCAAAAGACTGTGATCACCTTTCTGATTTCTCCTTCCCTAGTAAACAACCTCGAAGTGAGTTCATTAAATATTAAAAGGCCCTGATATCTATTAATGTTATCGGACACATGAAATACGCCTGATGGATTTATTCTGCTGTAAAAGAACCATATCCCAGTGTCCCTCCTGGGACCATGCTCCAGCTGTTTAAACTATAATTCCATCACTAGGAGGAATGGTTGAGGCTGACCTCCATGAAATGTACTCATTGTTGCTCAGCCTGTGAATTGTAAATGAAACCTTTTGTAATAATGTTAAAATATGCATGCAGAGGAATTAAAGCACTGGAGGTCAGGAGCAGAGCCTCGCAGTGGGGTCGCTGTTGGCTCAGAGCAGCTGGTGGCTGCACTCCAACAAAAACGATACCCAGAGGTTGTTTAGGGGGCTGGCTGTGTGCATGACTGGGCTTGACAGATCTATTGCTGCATCTCAGTGAATCTCAATCTGGTTTTGATTGTCCAGTGTCGGTTGTTTTGAGCACCTTGCTCTTTTAGAGGAGCCAAGTTTCTGGTTACCTTGTCCCCGGTTCAGTGCCAGAGCTCTTTACTGCCCTACGTGGGATCATTGAAATGTTATACCACATTTTAAGCCTCAGCTTTCCACATATTGATTTTGCGCCTGCTTTCTAGTTATTTATGACATGAACACTATCTACATGTCCATGAGACAAGGAGCATATGCAGAAATTCCAGCTAATAAAAACAACGGAGCCTGGGACAGCCCTTCAGTCTAGAGTCTGAGGGAGGAAAAACCAGCCAGTGCCAGGATGTACCTTTAAAGTTTCTGAAAGGGATAAAAAGTACCTTTGCTGAACCTGGAACAATGACCAAGAGGTCCCTATGCTCTGGTTTCATGCATTTGGGAAGACACATGTAATTCTATGCAGTGAGACTCTTGCACTATTTCTGGTATTCTGCTTTCATGACAGTTTTGGGGTTTTTTCCTACGCTTAACATGCTGTGAGTCCTCAAATACCTGAAGTGTTTTAAAAGCTTTGCAAAAATTAAGTGCTCCAAAAAAAATCTCTGATAAGGTTTAATACAGAAAGATAAGTGGCCTCTTCTCTGCTGGGCTTATCAGCAGTCAGCCAATGCCACGTCTTCAGTGTCAGCAGGCAACTGAATTGCATATCCCAAAAGTGGGGCAAAGGCTTCACCTTGGTATTGCCTATACAAGGGTTTCACCAATTTAGCACCTTTGTTGTCATGTTCTTCAAAATCCTCATGTCACCTCAGATATCCAAGTGAAATAACCAGGTCTGCAGGTTTTGAGTAATGATTTTCTACACTCTGGGCTAAGGACTAAGTATGGGAGAGAGATCTTGAAAGATTAGCCCCTGATCTTTTCTTTTTGTAAATCTAAGCTTAAATCATGAAAATGAATTTGCCAGTCTCATCTGAGTCATAATTTTCCAGAAAAAAAAAAATCTTTATAGCATCTGGCTCAACATGATGTTTCCACTAAGATAAACTGGAGACACTGCTGTCCCAGGCCAGTTACTGTTGAAGGATTAGGAGAAGCAGTTTAGGATAACACCAGCTGGTTTCTATTTTAACTCCACACCTGTCCATAGGAAGAAAAGAAAAGGAAAAAGGAAAAAGGAAAAAGGAAAAAGGAAAAGAGAAGAAAAGGAAAGAAAGAGAAGGACTCCATTGTCTGAATAGACTTAATATCTTCCTTTAAATGACTCAAAACTTTCATTTACTCTAGCTAATCCACTCATCTGACAGAAATAGAGGAGGGTTTTGTTACATTATTCGTATAAGAAAAATCTGAGAATTTTGTCAGGTTTTAATCAGGTGTTGACCAAAATAGGTATAGAAGGAAAAAATAACCAACCAGCTTATCTGTAAAGCACTCTTTGTTCTTCACAGAGATAATACTACTGTACAATATTCCTGTCACAGTTCTAAGATTGGCTTCCAAAGGTTATGCATTAAAAGTGTTAAGAAGACACATGCAGATTATTCACAGCAATGTAGAGGAGCCTGTTCAGACCGTGCATGTTAAGATCTCCTTTGATTTTGGTTACACTGGCTCAGCTCTGAAGCTCTTTGTACTGAAGACAGCGTGTCTGTGCCCATTGTGCAGTTTCCAGCACCCACTGCCTGTGAGCGATGCCATGAACAGCCCATAAAGGTGTGGACAACACTGAGACAACACCAGGTGACAGCACACTAATACCTCCTGAGTCTGTCACTGACTTTGCCCAGAAAGGAAGAGGGATGAAACACTGCAGGACTCTGCAGCTTTGCAGGCTTTAGACCAAAAGAAATAATATGGGGGGGGAAATGGATTTTCTTTTTGACTTTTTGTCTAAGCAAAACATCTGAAAAGGCAAGCTTTAAAAAGAGAAAGGGATTCTTGATCCTTATTAGCCCTCTGCTTAGTTTTACCCTTTCCCAGATGTTTTTTCCCTGGGGAATTCTAGCAGACAGACCACGGATCATCACAGCTGGCATCTGAACATCACTGTGCAGTTAATAATGATTCACAACCACTGCTCCCAATCTCACCGGCATTTGCCTCCGTCAGGACAGAGCACAAATGTGCTTGCAATTAGAAAGGAAGGAAGAATGTAACAGAAATGCTGTTTCTTTTTAAACAAGTAAGTGTAATTTTTCATGTAGACTTGGGACTGTGCCCACAAGTAATTTGCTTCTGTCAAATGGAACATGAAAACCACGCACCCAGTCCTGCAAATGATTAGTCCCAAGCACAGCCTCTGCACAGTGCTAGCACAAATGCTGGCACTGGAGTCAAGAGCAGTCTGGTGTGGGTAAGGATTACTCGTATGAGGAAGGGCTTTCAGGATTGGCCCCAGGAGAGGCATGCAAATACTCCTTCATGGGACATAAGCTTCAGGGAACTCAAAGTAGGTTAATTCCATGCCTGATTCATTCCATGGACCATTTAACGAGAGCCTCTGGAATTGTGCAGTCAGTAATGAACTGCCAAGAACCAAAAGTAATCACTGCAATTATTAAAATTTACACTTGGATTCTGTTACCTTTGCAGCAAGTATGGGTCTTGAATTAAGTGGTCCAGAAATCCAAGGAATTCCCACAAAGAGCAGTCCTTTCCAAACCACAATTCTTTTACTTGCTTATTGCCCAAATTGTTGCACAAAAGTGCTGTTATGCTAGTTTGTTTTCCTTCATTTTTTAACAGGGTCTTTGCACACTGGAGATGCATGAAAAGGCTGCTACATCCGTAGTAATTATGGGCTAATAGGTCATGTAGGGGCTTCTTTTTTGTTCTAAGCATAGTGGGTCTGAGCGTCCCTCCTGATCTGAAAACAACTTCACATTTTCCCTTAAGGAAATACAATGCACCGCTCTATGACCTTTATGTTCTTACACTGTGCCTGAGCCATGCAAGGTGTGGGCACATCCTTTTTGGGTAGTCCTGCATTTCCGTTGCCAATCATGAAAACTTAAATCAGCTTCGGCCTGTAAAGTGCTGAGCTTTCGGGCCCTGATCCAGAAAAGCACTTGAGTACAGGCTTAACTTTGCACATGCATCTCATTGGAGTTGATGAGACTACTCATTAGATGCTTTCAGATAAGCAGAGTCTGATGGGCTTCACACTAGAATACTTAAAAATCTAGAGGAAAAAGCATAAGCTCTGCTTGTAGTTTTAGAAACAGGGATATTGTCAAAATAGCAGCAAATGGGTGTAGCTGGTGCCTGTTGTTATATGAAAACCATCATCTCAACTTCAATTCTTACAAAACACTAGATTCATCTCATAAAATGATTTGTTTTGCAGACTACAAAAAAACCAGAAGTACAGGAAAGTGCCAGTGTGGCTTTATCAGGAACACCTGATTTGCAGTAGCTCTGCAGGAAATGCTCTGGGGATGGCACTGGCTTACAAACAATGTGAGTCAAGGATGTTCAACTACTGCAGAAAAAGCAAACATATCTTACTGAGTTTTGCAAAGAGTATATGTGTGGGGAGGCTGCTAAAGTGGTCTGTCCGTTCCCCTTACTAGAGCAGTGTGGCTGATTTTAGGTATCTTGGTGTAGGAGTTAAAAGAAAATTATAAAATCTTAGAAAAAAAATTATTTTGGAGGAAAGGCTGAAAGGATTTGTGTTGTTTTTGCTGGGGGCAGTTTGAAGGAAATTCTGATACTCACATATGGGGCAGAGGTAGCTAGGGCAAGAGTTGGAACAATGACACTGAAGATTCAGATTAGACATTAGGAAGAATTTTCAAGTGCTGGAACTAGCAGAGGAGTCTGAGGAGACTGTGGTGCAGTTTTTTGGGGTAGGTTATGTAAAACACCTGCCAGGGATGCTCTAGGTAGAACTGCTCCTGCCTTGGGACTGAGTGGTGGAACAAGCTCTGAGGTCCCTTCCAGCCACACCTTGCTTAGGCACTGCATTTCTGGCTCTGTGCACTGGCACAACAAGGTGTCTCACCTACTGTGTCTGTATCTTATTCTCTGGGTGTCACACATGCAGCCTTTTACAGGACTGAGGCCCCAGACCAACAAAGTGCTCAAATATGAATCCTCTAGAAAAATATATCCTTTTACCTTTTTGAGTCAAGTACGTGTTGAGACTTTGCTATACTGGAGGTTTAGGGGCAGGTTATTAAGAGTTCAAATGTACCTGAAGATGGTACTACCACATGTGCAGTTTGAATTGAACATATTTTGACTGTCACAAACAGGGACAAGATGTGTGCAGCTTTATCAGGTTTGAAATATGCTCTCTTTAGCCTGTTTGATTGTTGGGAGAGTCATTCATACACACATTTTGAAAGGGGTGAGCTGCCTGTAGAAAGGGAATCTATCGGTGGAATCATGAGGCAGCAAAGAACAGCAGAAAACACCAAGGCTGAGTCAGAACTTCAGGACTCCCAAGTTTCTATGGCAAAGATAGAAGAAAGTGTGATTAAAACATCAGAGAATTCCTTGCCTCTCTGAGATGCTCTAAGACATGATTAATCCCTTATGAGGAATTCAAAATTATGTATTTTCCCACTGCTATTTGTTCAGGGGGCAGTAGCAACTTTGTCATCCACCCCCAGCTGGATGGATAAAGTACAACATGTACGTACTGTTGAATATTGATTAATATTTTTGTTGTTGTTGTTTAAAACTTCTATAATTGCACACTTTAAATAGTAAAGATTTGTAATGAGACATTTAGAAAAAGAGAGAGTGGAAATCATGTGTTTTTTCAGTTACATGATAGACAAAATATGACCATACTAACAAGTAAGGTAAGTTGATAAGCAAAATGTTGAAAGTATCCCCCAATACAAAAATGTAATTGTTTTGGTATTTCTAGTCCCATGACCATATTGTTCATAGCATTCTGTTTAAAACAATTTGCATGAAGTATATATATTCTCGAAGTAGATATTACCATGAGACAATTCAGCTTTGATTTTCAAATATTCTGATTGAAAGGCATCCTTTGAGAAAACAAAGTTCATTTCACACAATAGTGCACTTCTGGTTGGGTAGTAAGGTTCAGTCCAGAAAAATGAGCAGCTGCTGCTACCTGACCCCCTGTCTCCCTGCTAAGGAATTCCTAGGACTCTGACCATCAGTTCTGGTCTCCCTAGAGGATGAGAATAACATAAAGCATAACATGTAGCCAGCACATTATTCCATTGTCTAAAAATTAAGCTGGTTTTGGTTTTTTTCCCAGATTTTCAGACTGAACATCCTTAGGAGAGGAGCACTGGTCTGTCTCCCTAGGCAGTTTTCTTAAGGTCTACAGATTGCATTGGATTTTTGTAGAGGAGGCATACTTTTGCTCAGAATAGCTGAAAAACTAAGCACAACTTTGTAAATAGATGCAATAAGAGACTGATAATTTGGTGTGAACCAAGCTGTAGAAGACTGTGGATCTGAACCCATGTGTCTTCATAGGCCCATTTAGTACTGTTCCCAGGGTAATAAATTGCTGCATGGGTCAAAATGGTTTTCCACAGATAGGTGGAAATATGGACAAGTGGACTTGAGTTAATTCAATCATTTTGCTCATTTAGAGCTGGCTAGTATTAAACCAAACAGTGCTGGTAACCTGCTGTTTCCTTGCTCTTTCTTCTCCCTTCCAGGCTTCCTCAGCTTTGTGAAAACTCCCATCTCCCCACACAACCCTGCTGTAAAAGCTGCCTCTTCACTCTTCTGGGGTACTTTCCTCAGGATCATTAGCCATTTCCCATCACTGAATTGTGAAGAAGGCTTGAAAGCCAAAAAAACCCTTTGGCATGAATCTGTGCTGGGCTTCTGCCATCAGCTGATCTGCAACAGTTTGGCATTACCTCCTTCTTTACACAGCTGGGTCCTACCTAGGTTAGCTTTGAATAAGGAAAAAAAAAGTTGGAAGATCTTTTGCATTTTTTAAAGAAAATATGATAAAGACTGCAGCATCCATGGCTTTATAAAATTGAGCTGATTTGTTTGGAGAGCTGGAATTGTTATTTCTGGGGATGGAGGCATGTTTCATGCATGTGTCATGTGGCTCTGCCCTCGTGCACAGTGATGGCTTCCCTTTGCACCCTGGCTGAAGAACAACTCTCTTCAGAAGGGAGAGAGTGTTTGTTTTGTTGTTGTTCTGGGTTTTCTGCCTTGAAGACGGAAATTCTGCCCTCAGATTCCAGCCATTCTCAGATGACTGTATTAAAAACCAGTGCTGGTAAAGTTTTAAAAGCTTAAGAGAAAACAAGACCTTTTGATATCTATGAGCATGTGGGCCTTAGATGGAAAGATGACCAATGATTCGAGGGGATGCTGGACCAGACTCTATGTGAAAAGAATAAGAGCTTCCCCCTTGGCAGAGGTAGGAAGAGATGAATAATTTTTAGGTGCTCTAGTTAGTGCCATATACCTAGCCAGATAATTTTTGTTGTCACTTTTTCTTTTATTTGTATCCATACCTACTCTATATTGTACATTAAATGTGTCCATTGACTGCAGATACAGAACAAGTTGCTTATTGCTGCCACAAATTCTTGTTTACTGGCTAGGCTTTGTGATGAAAGTGCACTGCAGTACCTTGTCTATGAAAACAAATTGTTGGGGGAGTTCTGAAAGGCTGTTTTGTTCCTAGCTTTCTGTTATAAGACAGGATCTAAACACATTGTGACTTTCTCTTGACTGACGTAGGAAATGCAATATATTTATTCCACAAATTTAATGGAAAAAGATTGTTCTTTTCCCTGTTAGAACCTGGGTTCTTGCTTGCTTATTTGGACCAACATGTTCTTTATTTTAAAGATTTATTGTGGAGACTGCATTCTGTAGTTGCAACAGATGTGCATCTTCAGAACATATTTCAGGCAGTGTTTTATTGTTAATATTATAAGAAGCCTATATGTTAAACAGACAGAAATAACTTCTATAGTGTATTACTATCATGCAGCAGACAACATACAGGCATTATGTCTCCATTTATTGTTTACCTACTGAAGCTACCTCCTAACACCTCTATAAACTATTACAACCAAATTTTGTATAAGATGCTGTGCTTGAAAGACCAAGAGCATTATTGTCAGTGGGGTTTGTTGTATGCAAGTAAGACAACCTAATGGCCAAATCCAGCTGCAGCATACAGACTGGTCTCTACGTTGTTAACCTGCTAACTCAGGGCCCAGGATTATTTGATTTTGGATTTCTGGTGTAGTATTACCTGGTACAAGTGGCACTAAAGAACTAGTCATTAAGTTACATGACATGAAATTTCCTATTATGAATATGAAGAACCTGAAGCGTTGCATTTGACTGGGCAAAAAGCGGTTTTTATACATTGATTCCAAGAAAGATTCTACATATAAAATTAAGTTCATTCCCTTTATCTGGAGCAGACATGTTGACAGTGTAATATATTTTAATTCTTTACATTTTGTGTCACAGGAAATTATTTTAATCATTCCTTCCTTAGAAAATATTCTTGGAAATACACTACTTTCTGTGAAATAGATTTGATGTTATTGTGGCCCTGCAGCTTCCACTTTGTATAAACATTCAGAAGCTTTACTAGCCATGACATGAACTTGGGAAGATGAAATTATACACCACAGCTTCTAATTGCTTCAGACAAATTAATTTCCAGTAATGTTCTGTATCTTAATACTGAAATATTTGAAATTCAGGCTGCCAGCTCCAGGAGCAATCAATCAACATAGAAACAAAAATAATTGTGAAAGTCAAAAATTAAATCTAAATCTCAAATTCAAATTACTGGATGTTCTCAGAATTTCTAACAGTTTATAAGGAAAAATATTTTATAAACAATGTGAGAAATGAATCCATTTGAGAATTTCTTGATTGACAAACATTTAATGATCACAAGTGGTAGTGCAGTGAAAAATGCATTTTTCTTCTATCTCTATATTATTTGGTTGCCCTACAGGCTGTCCCTTCCTCTTGCCCCTTCCTGCTGGTTTTCATGGATCTGAATTCTGCATTGGTATAATGTTGTTGTTGGAGTTTTGCCCTTGACAGCAAGTTTGTCACTGACCAGCAAGTGAAAATCTGGTCATTAACAAACAAACCTGTGAGCTTTATAACCACAGAAAAGATATCATATTAAATATGTATAAAATATCTTGGGAGATATTGTCCATTTAAAAATTCTTCTAAGAAAGCTTGTAATTCTGTAATATTTGGACCTCTACATGAAGCTCCTGAGAGTTAATATTTTCAGTCATTCTTAAAGCTTCACTCGAAGTTGCTGTCTGTGCATTCATTCCTAAATTAATTAATCTCAAAATTACAGCAAATGTCTGATTTCACATTAACCATATCCAATTACTGCCTAGGTCAACACTGAATCAGACTCAGCTAGCTCATTCTCAGGCCCTTAATGACTTTCCCTGGATCCAATTTTGAGCTAAAATAGAAGAGGAGCCTAGAACACGGATCTTCTGGATGCTGCCAATTCTGACAGAAGAAACAGATAACAACTCAAATCCTTAAAAGGACACCAAAGGAGAAGCTGAAGACCTGGGACTCCCAAGAAGTGAACAGCTGCAGACATCAGCAGTGTATTTTACCATCAGAGAGGAGCTGTTGCAAGCCCAGCGATGTCAGACGAGTGACAAAGGGAGCCTTTGCTTATGAGGGTACATAATCAGACAAAGAATGGCGATGGGTAAGGGATTTTGTTCTGGAGACTGATATTTTTAGGGAGAATTGATCCAAACACACACATCTAATTTAGTTGGGAATGCTAACTAACGTTCCCCCAGCAGGAACAAGAGCTGCCAAGGAGTGGCTGTACCGCCTGGATGCTGGGGGGGCTCCGGCCTCTCCTCCTGCAGAGCGATGCCGTGCGGGGGCCTCAGGGCAGCAGCCGCACTCCGCATGCAGCGCCACAGGTGGAGGTGCCTCAGCTTCGCCCAGCGCCGCCCGGGAGAGCCCTTCGGCTCCGTGCTCCACCCCGGCTTGCGGAGGCGAAGCTCTTCGCCGAGCCACGGCCTGTCAGGCAAAGCCGTCCCTTTTTTTGCCGAGTGACAAACGCGCCTGTCTTCTTGGGCGCCACGTGACAAGACAGCGGTGACTGTGCTTCAGACCAGACGAAGGCACAACCATTCATGATTTTCCATTTTTTGTCACATTAATTTGGGGGGGAGGGGAAGTAGGGCAGAGAAAAGGCTTTGAATCCAGACAGACATGTGTGTTTTAAATTATGTTTTGTGAATTGAAGCAAGGCAGATGCTTCCAACAAGCACACATTTTGCTACTGTTTGCAAAGCAGACACACACTGGCACATGGTTGTAGGACATGAATTATACTTCTGTGCTTCTGATTTGTAACCACACCTGTATACCCTTAGAAATGCTAATAGAAAAAATACGAATTTAGGCACAAAGGAGAATCTAATAAGAGGAACATTTGAATGGGTAAGGAAATGTCTATTTCCCCCCCCCCCATACCCA
>WEKY01059049.1:228843-240350 GCA_013390045.1 Picathartes gymnocephalus
TACCCACCCCCACCCCCCAGTCATTAGGACTAGAGGAACATGCTTATAGTAATTAGGTAAGATTGATTTAGAGGCTGTACACCACCCACAATTTGTGTAGTCTGGGGTCAGGCAGGCAGCTGCAGAAACCGCTCAGCTAATTATGAGAATTCACTGTTCGTTAATAGAATCTCTCTCCACAAACAGCAGCTGTGTGTTTGCTCACGCAGATTATTAATTCTGGCCTTGCCTCAGCTGCAAGTTTCTGCTGCGTCGAAAGGAATCCTCTGATAGAAGTGTCAGTTATCACCCAAGCAATGCCAGGGGAGAAAGGAAAAGCAGAAAGAAAGGAGAATATCTTCTAATCACAGGTGGATAAGGGCTTTTTTTTTTTTTTTGCAGATACCTTCCTTTTCTGCCTCTTACTCCCAAACAATTAAATGCCAGTTTTGGAACTCATTAATCTGTAGGCAACCTGGCGAGATCTAATTTATACCTGTCAGGAGCAATGGGCAGCAGCTAATAGGAAAATAATTGCAATGTAAGTCTATTTTCTCACTTGATAATATGCTTGCTTTTAATGACAAATCTTTGATATGGTGCATCAGAACATTATAAAAGATATTGTCTGCATCAGTTCTACAGCTATGTGTATCCTCCTAGTTGTGCCATGTTTTTTTTAAAAAGTGCATATTTGTATTTTTTGCAAAAATTGAACAGAGGCAACTTAAAAAATGTGGCATTTTATCATTTACAGATATAAACTTCTGCTTCATACCAAAGGAGAAAATCAGGTCAGCTTTGTACGTAAGATACCATATCTTGCTACATAGCTAGATATAAAATATGCATATAAATTTTTTGCTGAAAAATCAAGACTCAAATAAATCTTGGCTAGGTCAAAGTAAAATCTGAAACTCATACTCATATTAATAAGCAGCAATGATTCCTAAGTTCTTAGATTTGATAACCATACAGAATATTAGGGCTTTGGGGAGAGCTGAATTTCTTCTCTGTATTGTATCACTGTCGCAGGACAAACTATCTGGTATTCAGGTAAGGTTCCATCCTACAAAATTCAGAAATATTCTCAGGAATGTTGACATATCTGTGAACAGAAGGTTCCTGTTGTGAAAGATAAAACATCCATATTGTGCATTTGGATGGAGATGTGTGGGAGGCCTGCAGAAGACCCCATCTGCAAAGTAAAGGGGAGCAAAGCCCCACCTTTACATCATATTGACTTGTGAAATAGGTCCTTGTCACGTTTGCTTAGACCATTGAGTTAGGCCAAGAGATGAAGATCTTCTTTGCAATGCTGCAAAACTCAGTTTAAAGGTAAGTGAGTATCAGTGTGGGGAAACACAACTGATGCAATGATTTAGTACGAGCTGTATTCTTGTAATAAATGTAGGATACTGTTGACTGCTGGAAAATTAAGCTGTTAGGTTTGTGGTAGGCAAACCAGACCCAGTTAATCGCAGTGTATCTCTGTTTATTTCAACACTGCTGAAAGGTGCCCCAAACACAAACGTGGTCCAGTGTGTTTTGCTGCTTTAAATGGTAGAAGAGGACAACATGGGTCAGTGGACTGTGATGTATGAAATAAAGCCCTCTAACAAGTGCTTTTGAAAAAATTGCTTTCTTCCTACAAAAATGGAAAAAATCCTCTGTGTAAACAGATTGAGGTTTGATTTTGGGGTTTTTGTTGGTTTGGGTTTGTTTTTTTTTCACTAAAATAAATATTTCAATATTTGATTTAAGGGTTTTTGAGAATCCTTCACAGTTTTTTGTGAAAGCAAATAAAAATGTTTGTGCTCACTCATCTTTTTTCATGAGGGAAAAAACATAATTTTGTGGCCAGCACTTTCTCCTAGAGTCCTAAATCTGTAATTTTTCAAATACAAATACAGCCTAAATTGCCAGCTTCCACTGAAATCCCTAATATAACTATTTCATGATAGGTCTTGCAGCTACATTCAGGCAATTGCACAAGGAAATGCTAAATCTTTCTAGACATCTTCAGCATCTGTATGAATCTGGTTCTTATTAGCAGAGACCTATTAACAGAGAAGGTTACAATAACTTTTTCACTAGAAATTACCTTGTCCTGTTATTCAACTTTCACTAGTTTGCAAGTTTAAACCATTCTTTCTCACCTTCTAAAGTAAAAGGTACTGATACCCCACTAATAGGAAAGAGGCATCAATCCTATGAAAGATGAGCTGTAATTAATTTTCTGCAATGTTTATGCACATCACTCTGATTATTGGTAAGTATTCAGGGATCAGTAATGACCACTGTGGACTTGTAAAAGTAATTTGTGTGAGGAAAGGAAAAGATTTGATAAAGCTTCAATAGATTTGAATGCTTTTTCTATTACTGAATATTTGCAATTCATGTTATACCATGAACATTTCCTTAGGAGATTTGCAGGTGTATAAAATGTCTAAGTTAATTCTGACTGTGAATTTAAAGTGTGTCAGAATACCTATGCTCTGGGATAAACCATGGATTTGGGCTAACAAACTCATTTCGTTACATTAAGACAGGAAAAGAGAATGTGGGATTTGAACAAGTATAAGACAACTGAAAAAACCAGCAAATTTTCTGATTTCTTCTTTCTTGCATTGAGATAAACGACAAAATTCAGTTGGATTTTTGTAATGACTTGCAATTTGATTCTTTTAAAGCAGCATTTAAGGGGAGGGTGGTCCACACGGTGATTAGTTTTGCATATTTAAAGGACTGGGAACTTTGCATACTTTAATCACTTAATCGTTACCATGAACTTGCAGGCAGAAGTGCATTTAGAAGGGCATTTACAGCTCTCTCCTCCAGGGCTTGTTCTTGCAGTGGTTTGTACTCTAGCCTACTTTCCCTCCCCAGCCATTCCTTCTTCCTACTTGCATGACTCTCCATATTTCCTGACTAGAATCCATCTTGCTAATGAATTAAACACCCTGCTTTCCTACATTTAGCCAAACTACTCAGTGCATAGCACACATAGCAGTTTCTAAAAGATTTCTAAGCTAGTGTTTACAGTTGAACTGAGGTGGACTGGGAGCTACTTTGAGTTGTTTGGCAGAGGGAGCGGGTAACCAAAGGTTCCTCTTTCAGTTCGTTTTTCTGTGACTTTGTAGTAGAAAGTTCAATGGCTTCTTTTTTCTACAGCCTTGAAACGTTCCAACATGATGTCACTGAGTTTTATCGTCATCACTCCCATGTAGATGGTCAGGGACTTGAACTGGCTGCTATTACATGGTTTGCAGTTTTTGTGCCAGCTTCTAAACACCGAAATATCTGTTTGTGCAGTAGTTATTGTATATCACAAATACATAGTTTGAAACGTACGTGAACTATTTTCCCCAATAGGAACTTATGTAAATAAGTTTATGGGCATATCATACTTTCAGCTGTAATAAAAAAGAAATAAATACTGCTGAATTATGATGCTCTGGTTTTCCTATTATATTAAGATTTTTATCAAGTCCTCAAGACTGAAAAGTTCTCAGAAAACCTAAGCCTTTGTGTCATTAACATGTTATGCATTTTCAGCGTAATTCATTCCTATTGGAAAAATGTTGAGTCTATCACTTCACGATGAAACCCTTCTCTAATTCTACTGCAGGTCTGTTGCAACTTTGTCAAAGTTACTCCTCCCATTAGTTTCACTTACGCTTACAACCACTTTACTTAGTGTGGGTTTTCTAACACCAGCATTTGTTGTTTGTGCATCAAGTTTCCAAGCCCTTTATACAATAGGAATAATTTCAAGATTATAATGATATCCCAAATAAATTATTTAATATATTTATTGAAAAAGGGAGTAAAGGAACTCTTCTGGGTAATTGGTGTGCAATAAGCCACAGTACTAGTTGTATATTCATTTTTCTCCAATGTATGCAATTATCCACTCAGCCTGTATCCATTAATATTATTTTTCTTCCTAAGCTGGAAGTATATAAAGCCATTAGAAAATAATTCAAAGAATTCTATTTGCTGAATAAATTTTAATTTGCATGGCACCAGGAATTTTTTATTAATGGGAAATAAATTATTGCAATCTTATGGAAGGCGACAAGTTAATAGCTTTGTGAAAAGTAATGGAGAGAGAATGATCTTGAAAAGGTCAGGTCTCCTGTCACAATGTCTTTATGCACAATTAAAACAAGTCAAGAAAGTGGCTATATAATCAGGACCATGAATATGCATTATATCCTAATGAGAGTATGAAGATAGAGATGGGTTAGTGCTAAAGTCATGGTGAGGTGGTGACATAAAAATGGTAATTTGTGATGTAGTATTTAACTACGTGCTTCTGTTTCCTTTGGGAGAATTAACTCGTTGCTACCTGACTATTCATTATTTTACCTTCACCAGTATACTAAGTGAAAAGAGATTTCTCTGCAGGAGCACACATACATATAGAATGTGTTTTACTCTACTGTAAAGACGCTCCCTGTAGTTATGTAAATCACGAACTATCCTCTATCACTGCAGGAAGACCTCCTGAATGTTTGTTACTGTTACATTTTTAATTATAGACGTTGAAAGCCATTTTCGCATTACATAGCAGGTTTAATATGTCATGGCTCAACCTTTCTAAAAGTATTTTATTTCCTGAGGTGCTCCTGTATCACAGAAGTATCCACTTCAGGGTGGGAGGTGGTGTAATCCTCCATGCCTCTGGCATTATCCTTTCATGGAGGAAGAAGTTCTGCCCTTCCATGTGCATGTTCTGTGCTGCTCCCCTTTTCTCTTTCTCAAACACAGGAGATGGGACTTTTTGAAAGTAGAAGAGGACGGTCACACCCTTGTTTGTGACTATATCTAGTTACTGCTAGGAAATCTTTTTTGAAATATGTCTGGCTAGAAATAATCATCTACAAGAAGAAATCAACTTAGCACTGAATTTCCTCCTGGTAACAGAGGTTTCAGTGATCCCAATGCTGCTAATGGGTGCTATTGAGTCTTGGAAATTATTCTACATTATAATTGAAAATCAGTAAGAATATTCTGATTCAGTGATCATTTAATAAAATATAATGGTCACTGAACAATGATTTTGATTAGCTAATGGCAATTTAAAGGTTTACAACACCTCTCACAGCATTGCTTATTTGGGTATGCTATTACAAGTTACTCCCTAAGAGCTTGGTTTGTGCTCAGAAATAGGAATAACTAGGAGGGGAAGCAGATGCAGCTGGCATCCTGTAATGCTCTGTTTGGGTGGCAGAGTTGTATTCAGTCCATGCTGATTAGATTTCCATAGATGGGCATTCAGCCCGTAACTCTTTCCATATATTGGCTCACTTAGTCTATACTTTACTTGTTTGCTGCTTGTTTCTTTGCCTACTATACCATAGATTTCTTAACTGTATTATCATTAGATTTTGTACACATGAATAGAATTAGGTGCTTTTGTGATGAGATTCTTGTCAGGATTTTTTTATGGTTTTGGTGTGAAGGGATTAAGCTTGAAAACTTACTCAATGAGCAGAAAATAGGCTACATATAAAAGTTACACTTTCATGTCTTGTCTGGTCACCAGAGGTCTGTGAATTAAGGAGCCCTGAGCAGGCTTTGCCATCTTCCAGTTACCAGGTGTCCTGTCAGTAAGAAACCAGTCAGGATGTCCCTTATCAGGAGCCAACAACATTCAGCCTATTTGTTCACAGAGAAAATGTAATACAGTAGGCACAGTTACTTCCTACCACTCTCTCTGTGAGAGAGTTACTTCCCTGGGATCAGACCTGGCAGCATTTGTGGATATGTAAAAAGCTGAGGCAGAAGGGGCAGGGTTGTAAACATGGGGATTTGTCTCTTTGGGCCCTCAGCAGGCATTTTGCTGATGATACAGCTGTGTATTTCTGCTTTGATGTTGTCCCATAACTGTGTGGTTGGTCATGGTGACTGTGGCCTCAGTCCATGACATCAGACTGGGTTGCAGCATCCAGGCTTTTAGGTTTCCAAACAGGCACATGGAGCATGAGCTGACATTTTAATGCGTGCTTTGAAGACAGAGGGCAGTGCTCCTAATGAAGCAAACAGTGAGTCAAGGAAACTGGTAAAAGTGAAGTGCACAAAGCTGCAGGGTGAACAAGGTTTACTTGGCTTGGCACTCTTCTAGAGGTCTGTGCAGTTACCTGAGGATGATCTCCAGCCTCAGAAGGGCTTTCCACAGAGTGTATCTTCATGGTACAAATTAGCTGCAGAGGTCCCTGAGCAAGTCAATCTTCAGGTTATAGATTCTCATCATTTTACTCAGAATAAGGCTTTCACAGTCAGAGAAGCAGGTTTCTTTAGACTCGGGTAGGAGGCAGATGAAAGGTGTCTTGCAGATTCCTGACCAGGCTGTTGTGGATGCAAGCAGGCAGGCAGACGTGCCCTGTTGGTGGCTCAGTGCCCCACACATGCCAGCATTCTGCTCTCAAATTGTCACTGGCAACAGGGCAGAAGTGCCTCCTCTTTCTCCATCTACAACATTCCTTGTCCTTGATTCAGAATACTGATATACTTCAGGAGGTGGAGAGGGTGGAAGGGCAACTTACCCTGCAAGCCCCTTCCTCCCTTGAGCAGGGCAGGGCAGGGCACACACTGGGTCCCTGTCACATTACCCCAGCTTGGAAACCAAGCTGGAGCACTAAAATATGATGACAGATTTTCTGAACATCAACCAGTCACTTCAGCAGTGAATCCAAACTTGCTTGGAGACGCCTCTGTATGAAATAGTATATAAATATACTGATGAAGGTCAGCTGCATTTCTCATTTTCTAATGACCCTGTACTTTTGGTTTATATGCTGTTGATGGATGGTATTTCCAGGTACCTCAGTTTTACCATAGGGAAACAGAATTCCCATCAACTGATGCTGATGGGAAGAAATCATCTGCCTCGTTCACAAAGCTGGTTTTGAAATTAACTGTGGTGACTCAGAGGGGGGAGAAATGTTTAAATGAATAGTTCAGTGAAAACTTTCTGGTTTAGTACAGTTATAGTAGAAAAAGAATGAGGAGAATATGCATATAGAATGCCACAAAATAGAGTTTTTTTTCTTTGCAGTTACAATGGCTTTCCCTCATATTAAATCTCATTTTGAACTTTTGCCATTCTAAGTGGAAGAAGGATAGAAAGAATCCAGAAGTCAGTGAATATCTCTAAGAGGGTGGACAGTCTTCTTTAAATACCAGGTATGTTGTTGCTGCTGTGAGAGGTAGAAACAGCAGTAACGTGAAATGCTTGAACAGCATTGCTCAAACATTCAGGTCTGAGGAGATGTACAAAAATGGTTGTGAGCCAGGTACAGGAAATGAGCAGATTAAAAAAGACAAATAAAATGCTCTGAGGAGTGAATTGAAAAGTAAAGTGTAAATTAAAATACCATTGTAACAAAAATGAGGAAAGAGCTAAAAAAGTTGTTGAGATAAAGCATTTAATCTAAACCAAAAAGATATGATTTATGCAATATATGTGCTGACCTTGTGAAGTTTATCTCCTCAGCATATTGTTTATCTTAACAGTTTTATAGGGTTTTTTAAAATGAAGATTCAACTTTTATATAGGTAAAAGGGAACCTGCGTCCCTTACATGGGTAAGAGAACCAGAAAATAACTTTCTATTAGAGAATCTTCCACTAAATCTTAGAGTATCTTCTACAAAACAATGCCAGCAACTGATGCCAGAAGGAACACAACTGTGAGCTACTTCACAACATCAGCACCTATATTTCTGTGAAAAAGAGATGTTCCTTGTTCCCTGCTCTCTCTTTTCATTTGCCAACGGTCCCTCCTCAGGGTTCGTAGTACCTAATCCTCTGTGTATTTTGAACGTACATGAGGGGTATAAGGTGACCTGATAATACAGAGGGGCTAGAAATCAGAACAAGGCTGATGGCCAGTTATGTTGATAAAACAGCTTGCTCAATCTCTATTTCAGTTAACATTGAAATGCTGACACACTGCCCTGCAATTTCCACTCACCTTTTTGTTTTTCCCCATGTGCAAGAGTAAAACAAGTGTCCTTAAGTCATGTCTTTTCCCTCTAGATGAATGCCTTTCATGTTGTTTGTAAAACTCCTCTCTCTCAAGGTGAATGTGTGCCAGTTAGGCAGCGTCAGAGATAACACAACTATAGAGAAATTCTTTTCAGGAATTTCAGCTGTCAAGAATGAAAACAACCCTCGATGACACACAAACATGAACATAATCTTTGGTATAAAAAGAAGTGCAGATTCAATCTAGACTTATTCCAGCTTACACTTTCAGAGTTTGCTAAAAATTTGTTAATATGCTCAACTATTTTCTTGTGTTGAAGTTATGAGAAATTCCAGCAAAATGCACTTATGAAAATAGTGTGCACAAGGTGAGAATCAAAGTGTATGTGTGTATTTGTGTGTGTGTATTATATATATAGATATACACACGTTTGTATATATGCATGTGTTTGAGACTGAGTGTATCTGTATATAAATATAAATTTCCAGTTCCTGGTTCTTTGTGAGGAACTAATTTGGTCTAATAGATGAAGTGTTTGAAATCTGAAAACAATGTTTTGATGGTCAGAGCAGCAAAAGGGGAAGGTGTTAAATATGGCTTATTAGCATTTCATGGAGAAAAAGAAATTCAGAATCCTCATGAGACCAATAGAGAGAGGGAAAAATACAGTACACATGTAAATTAACAGTCAGCAATCCTTGTACCTAAGGAAATATCCGCAGGACATCTTAAATCATCTAGAATTTGGGTATACTCATTAACCCATGGGAGTTAACCATCTGGCAAGTAGAATACAATGCCCTGACTAGTGTTGTTGTGTTGTTGTTTTATAAATCAGGCTGGATCCAAGCGTACTGCTTGCCTAATGGAAAGTATATTGTCATTAACATCATGTCCATTGCCAGATCACAATGCATAAAAATTATATATAGCACAAACAAAGAAGTCATCCTAAAAGCAGTATTAGTGTCCTTAGTGTCCTTTGATTGACGATGTGATACAATACCTCTGTGTTTAAGTACACTCCTGTAAAGATTTCCCCTTTTAAAAACTAATGACAGTATTTACCAGCACATATGCAGAGATTTATATCTGATGTCAAATACTACAAATATAA
The DNA here is from genome assembly GCA_013390045.1 of Picathartes gymnocephalus. Classification (NCBI taxonomy): domain Eukaryota; kingdom Metazoa; phylum Chordata; class Aves; order Passeriformes; family Picathartidae; genus Picathartes; species Picathartes gymnocephalus. Next base: position 237,938 of record WEKY01059049.1, read on the forward strand.
ACAAATGCAAATGAAAGCCATACAATGCCTTCTCTCTGTAGATTGTTTTTTGACTGAAAATATATAGTAAATACATTTAAACTAACTCATTTAAGTATATACTGACATTGACACAGAATGATTTTCTTTTCATTAAAATCAATGTTATTATTTGGACTTTGACAGAGAGAAACAACAAATATTTTACATTTATGTTCATGAGACACGAAGGCATGCTTTTGAACAAGGTTTGCTGGCACTTTTGAGCTGCTGAATATCAAGTTGGGAGTGCCCACTGTCCTTCTCCGTGAGCCATTACAGACTTGGAGGAAGCCAATGTGGTAGCAGCTCTGAGACCTACTTCAAGCAAGCAATAACTGAAATAATATTGCATTGTTTCCAAATGCCTTTTCAAAGAATTCAGAGAATTCAGGTATAATTTGAGATTGTGTGCGCATGCATACGTGAGTGTGTTCAAAGACAGAGCAGAGTGAGACAACCCTAGAGGGGGAAAGTCCCCCACACCTCACTGTCTCCTCTACTGCTCCAGGAGTAGGGACTGGAAGGCCGTGATGGGTTTTCAGCAGGAGGTGAAACAAGCCCAGTGGAGCAGGGTCTGCCCTAAGCACGGATGAACCTTGCTGTGGCTTTGCTCATAGTCATGCCCTGTGTCCTACTGTGTTCACTTGGTGCCACACAAGCACACGACTGAATGAGCTTCCTGGCCCAGTCTCTAAGAGAGGATGCCGATCAGTCCAGATGGATGGACAAAATAATACATAAAAATAATGAGAAGGCACTGAATGATACACTGTAAGCATAATACACTGACTGCCAGAAGCAAAGGGAAAGGCTGAACACAGAAAGTGCTACCATGAAAAATGAAGGACTTTGTCTCATGGTGAGTGTGCGCAGTAACTGCATGAATAGAATTTCATTTTTGACACTGTTTCTAGTCTTGATTGGATTACATTTATTTTTAAAGACTTATCCAATTTCCCTTTCCCCCATTTCCTTTCCCTTGTGATGTTGCCACTCTATTAATAGCGTCCCAAGTGAGATCCTAGGGCAAGAAGGGAAGAGAAGTATTGAGCCAGATCCTCATTGGTATAAATTAATATAATTCCAACTGACCTCAAGTTATTCCACTAGAGCATCCCTGTGTACCTAATTATAAAGATAGGTTAACTTTAACTAAGCAGCAAATATATTACCCAAATTGGAATTTATCCAGGATGTGGTTTTAGATATTTAAGTCATTAGTAAATTTACCCAGTATCTTCTGTTAAAATTTATCTTCTAGAATAAAAATCCCCCTTTATCAGCAAAGTAGCTCATTCAATAGGAATATCTGTTGGAGCATAATGCAAGGACACATGCTTACTATTAATTGAGGTAATAGATGCACCTTGGAAAATCCTGAAAACTTTCTGTACAAGCATTGCTGTAGCATTCCCCAATTTACACAATTAGTGCAGAGATTGCAGGCTCCTCACAAATTGATTTAAGGCAAACAAGTGCAAACTCTCTGATTTAGTGAAGTTTCATACCATACAAGTTACTTGTTATAAAGCTATGGGCTTGCTATTAGGATCATCATTCCAAACAGCACTTACTAGAAATCTCACTTTCCATATGTCAAAGCTGCACTGACTTTATCTCACAAAGAACTCACATACTTTACCTGTTTCATAAATGTAGTTTTATGGACCCTCTTTAGTATCTGACACTAAGATCTCCAAACTCTGAAACACTCAGATGAAGTACATTAGAGTTCATTATTTAGAAGTATTTATCATAAGCTGTTAAAAGGAGAATTAAAATTGCTAACAGAGTCGACTGAGCTTTTAAGATTTGTCACTAATCTGTTTGTGTAAAGAAGGATCTTGTAATATTCCCTGCCTGCACAAATATCAGTGTCCTGTTCTTATTTTAATCTGTAGAACGTATGATTGAGAAGACAATTAGTAGCTGTAAAATGTGAAATCACTTTTCCAGTGAGTCTGTAAAATTAAAATCATTACAACATAAAACTGTTCTTAGGAAAATAGATCCTAGGATTTAAATATAAAATATCAAGTGCATTCTTCCTTCCACAAAATAAAAGGTCTAAGGTTTCCCTCACTCTTTGGATATATCAAATCAATCATCTGATTCCCAAAGTACTACAAACTGGATACCTTTGGGTGCCATCATTCTTCTTACACTACTGCATAACTGTTTGAAGTTGAAGTGACATACCTTCCTATGGAGAGAAGCTAATACACCTACTCAGCACACAGAAGGCAATGTTCCTACCAGATGTGGTTCCCAGAGCAAACACTGAGCTCAGAATCACAAAATCACAGAATCAATTTCGTTGGAAAAGACATCTGAGATCGTTGAGCCCAACCTTTGACTGATCTCCATTTTGTCAACTAAACCATGGCAGTAA
>WEKY01059050.1:5948-54363 GCA_013390045.1 Picathartes gymnocephalus
GGGGCGGGGGAGCCGCCGGCGCCGCACGGCGCGGCCGCAGCACCGATATCTCTTCTGTCCCCAGCCTGTAGCCCCGTCCCTGACCTGTCCCCGTCCCGCGTCCCTCATCCTGCATCCCGCATCCCCTACCACACCCTCATCCTGAAGTCCTCATCGCGCACTCCTCGTCCTGCACTACTGGTCCCTACCGCGTCCCCATCCTGCATCCCCTGCCACACCCCCTTCACGCATCCTCTATCCTGCATACCTGGTCCCTATCCGATCTCCATTCCACATCCCCCATCCTGCATCCCCTGCCACACCCCTCTCCTGCACCCCTCATCCCTGGTCCACACCCTGTCCCCATTCTGCATCCCCTATCCTGCATTCTTTGTTCCTACCCAGTCTCCATCCCATATCCAATGTCCTGCATGCCTCGGTCCCTGCCGTGTTCTCATCCCGCACCCCTGCCACATCTCTGTCCTGCATCCCCCATCCTACATCCTTCATCCAGCATCCCTGGTCCCTGCTAGATCCCCACCTCACAACCCCCATCCTTCATCCCCTGCCACATCCCCATCCAGCACCAGTCATCCCACATCCTGCATTCTTACAATGTATCCACCTCACATCCCCCACGCCTTCCACATCTCCATCCTGTATACCCCATCCTGCATTCCCAGTCCCTCCTGCACCCCTATCCCACAGCCCCTCGGCCCTGCCATATCCCCACTCTTCATATCCCATCCTCCAACCCCTCTCCCTGCGATGCCCACACTGTGGTCCCCATTCCTTGGCCATCCCAGTACAGCATTTTAGGGCTCCAGGGAAGACTCCCACCCCCATCCTGTTTTTGGATTTTCACCTCTTCTCAGCGGGGGGAAATCAGGGTAGGGAACAAGTGACAACTCACCCCAGCTGCAGCTCCTTCACAGCTTCAGCTGGGGATGCCACAGCACATATCCAGCTTCTCTTCTCCTTGCCAGGACCCTCAGGATGGGAAGGATAGCTGCCAGGAAACCCCACTGATGACAGGGAAAAGATCAGAATCCTTAATTCTGCTTGGGGAAGGAGGTGTGAAATGAATTTTGCTGTGCCAGGCTAGAGCAGCGGGATAAGCCGCTTACCAGCGCAATTCAACCAACTTCCAAAAGAATCATCACTAAAACATGTTTACACAAGTGGGAAGAGGAGGAGTATGCTCCAATTGTCAAAAATCCGTGTTTGCCTCAACTTCTTGGTGAGAGTCGTTAAAAACTCGTCAGGCAGAAGCTTCCCAAGGTGCATCTCCCCTTTCCTGGTGGCTGCGTGAGCAGCTCCCGGGTCTGTTCCGAAGAGATTTGCTAAGTACCTCTTCAGGCTGGTGGAAAGATGACAGCAACCGGTGTTAAGTGCTCTCAGCACCTCCCTGTGAGTGTGTGCTGGTGCTCTGCTCCTGAGAGAACTGTTTGGAAGGCGGCTTTTGGAGAGCACAAAGGCGTTCTGATGCCAAGGAAAAGGACACAAAAAGCCCAATGGCTGTAGTTGGGTACAAGCAAGGGTACCCGGCAGAAGCACAGATAATCTGACTGCTTAGCAGGCAGGCTTGAAAGCAGACAGGCAATTTGGTCTGGGAGACATAAACAGCAACACATCTCGGGAGAAAAAGAAATGCAAACTCAATTCCTGAATGACTCCCACTGCTGTTTGTGCACAGCCAAACAGCCAGCTCACTCTGGAGGGAGGAAATGGGGTGAAGATCTCTTAGAAATGATCACTAGGACATGTGGGCTCTGCTGGAGCACCCCTATCCCCTGGCTGAGACACTCTCCACCTCTACCACAGCAGGATTCCATACCCATGGAAGCAACCAGGAATGGGCACTAGCACCTGTTTTGTTACAAAACACCCAAGCACCAGCACCTTCCATTTTTCGAAGTGTTCATCCTAGGGCAAGTTGAAAGCCTGTGTCGCTATTTTTACCATATGTGGAGATTTACAGGAAAAAACAACGTTGTCTTGAGATCTCTGAAGGATTCACAATGGAATCAAAGAGCTTGGTGCTGCTTTTAATGGAGAAACCACCTACAAGGCATATGTCTTTTGACACACTCTGAAACGGCCACTGGAAAGAGCTCTAACCATCAATGCTTTCTTATTATCATAGTTATGTGCTGTGCTGGAAGTTTAATTACAGAAACTATCAATGCAACAGGAGATAAACACTTTGCTTTTGAAGGGAATTAATTTATTTGGAGATCTACATCACACAGGCATGCTGCTGGAGATCCAAGCAATGCCTGACCTCAATATCGTTAAATCGTGCTCCAGGGAAGCTCTCCTGGTTTTAAATACTTATTTTAAGAACAAACTTCCTTCTTCTGAAAAAAAGCCACGTTTAAACATCGGCAATGCCCCGAAAGTCCCAGCTCTAGTTGTTTTCTTGGAAAACCAGCAATCCACAGACATCAAACAGGCAACTTCGTGACATTTTGGAGAAAGGAGGAGGAAGGACCCTGGCAACCCCCAAGGAAAGTGCAGTGAGAAAAGCTGCAGGGAAATGCCATGGCACCCATGCTTTGGAGGAGTCACGAGGCACCCCAGCTTGGAGTTCCCAGGTTCCCATCCAAGTCTCATGTCCTATAAAACACTCCCCTGACGGATCATGCACAGAGCAGACCTGCTCTGGCCGCCTCAAGAGAAGCACAGCTGCCCAGATGTTGCGTAGTAGCCAGAGGCGTCCGAGGAGAACCTCTGTGAGAGACACACCGAGTCGAGCTGCACCTCCCCGAAGTAGAAGTTCTCGAAGAGCTGAAAGGAAGAAGAAAAGAAACCACTTGAAGGGCACCAGAGAAATGGAGCCTGCAGCTGGCCCACGGTTCTCACACAGGAGCTGGGCCTGCCAAAAGCCTCTACTCACAGATTGGTTTTGCCTTTAAGTGAAACTATTGTTTACATCACTTTTCCCACTAAAGACTGCGTTTGAACTCTTTTTATCTACAGCAGCAGCTGCTCAAACCTCCCCTGTTTTGCTGCCTGTGTCACTGAGGGAGCGTGGGGAGGCTGTTCACTGCTCAGGAGCCACCACCCCCGAGTGGCTCTCGAGGTTGCAGGCTCTGCAGGAGCAAGGTTTGAGGCCAGGAGGTTTGCAGCAATCCAGGCCACAGGATGCAGGACTTAACAGCTACAGCTCAGTCCTAATTCAAACTAGCAGGCTGGAGGCACAAGGCTCCTCATCCCAGCACTGACCCCGCTTTGTTCAACAAACCCGTCTTTGTTCGGCAAAGACTTGAGTGCAAATTAAGGAAAGCAAGCCAACTCCTGCGCCCGGGGGGTGTGTCCCTGCCCATTAATCCAATCTACGAAGCAGACCAAAAAAATGACATCAGAATTTCTTACAAGGAGTTATTGCTGGAAAAGCATCGTGTCCAAGCATAAAGTGCTCCTCCCGTTCCATTAAGCTGCAGGAAATTGCTCTACCTAGGAACATCAGCTGTGCCTCAGGAAAAGCTTCTCGGTGGAGTTGCTAATTTGGAAGCTCCGTTTCACCGGAGCGCTGTGAGTCACCGAGAACCTGAGCAGTGACTTTTCCCCACCTTGGAGATCTCCAAAATGTCCATTCCATCTGTCTCCTATTCAATTTTCTATCTGTCCCTGCAGGCGAGGGCTTGAGACAGTCCCACAGCCCCTCCTGCCCTTACAGAAGGCATGAAGGAAAGCCAACACATTAATCCTCCTAGAGCCAACGGTGCATCAATTCCTCCATAGAGGGAACGACTGAAATCCCAAATACCTACTTAGCATCTGAAAGGCTGCACTTCACCTCCTCCAAAGAGGCATTTGGCTCTGCCTGGCACTGATTTGGGCACAACTGCTCTTTTGTTGGTTCTCCCAAGAGTATTCTTATTTTGTAAATACCCTTTTTTTCCAGAGGAGACCAGCTGGTTTTCTTTCAGGACAATTCCTGGGTTTGCTGCCATTCCACAAAGGAAAAGTGCCATAGGGAAAGTGATTCTCTGTTCATCTTGGGGCAGAGCAAGAGACCCCATGGCAGCAACATGGCCTCAAGGGACACTGTTGAGAGGTGGCTCCACGGGGTCACTGCCCTAAAGAAGAGCAACCTGCAGAAAAGACGCTGTGCTAGGGAAGCATCTCAAACAGGGAGAGGAGGAAAAGAGAGAAGAGAAGAGAAGAGAAATGACGACAGCCACACAAACTCCATTTCGTACAATTAAAGATTTATACAATAAAGATTAATTATGCTCCCAAAAGCCTGCGTCGTTCATGTTGGAGGACTTAGGATAAAATGTCTCATTAATAAGACATGGCAGTAAAAAGGGGTTGGTCACCTTTCCCTTTCTGTTTTGGCTGACCACAGAAGAAAGGATGGCTTCCGGCTCTCTGGGGCTGCCTGCAGTGCTCTGCCACTGTGCCCACTCACCCCAAACCCTAACACCTGCCCCTGTCACAGCGGCTGCTCACACTGACACTCCTTTCCATCACAGAGCACTCTCCACCCAAGAAAAACAAAAATCACCTCTCTCTTGATTCCTAACAGATGAAGGTGTGCTGGTAAGTAAAGAGGACTAGGGTTTGAAGAGGGCCCCCTCCAGTGCCTAAAGGGGCTCCAAGGGAGCTGGACAGTGACTCTGGACAAGGGCATGGAGTCATGGGACAAGGAGGAATGGCTTCCCACTGCTGGAGCATGATTCAGATATTAGGAGGAAATTCCTCCCTGTGAGGTGGTGAGGCCCTGGCACAGGGTGCCCAGAGAAGCTGTGGAAGTGTCCCTGGAAGTGTGCAAGGATGGGTTAGATGGGACTTGGAGCACTCTGGTCTAAGGTGTCCCTGCCCATGGCAAGAGGGATGGAACGAGGTGGTCTTTAAGGTCCCTTCCAACCCAAACCATTCCAGGATTCTACAAAGAAAACAAATGAAATGCTGGGATGTGCCAGACCCATCAGCAGTGCTAGAAGTCAAACCCTTTCACAAAATAACTGAAGGAAGAGTCTTGTTTATATTATTGCTGCACACCACAAACTGTTTTTCTTACTAAACACATGTACTTCAAAGCAAAAATTAGTTAATGAGACAAACTCTCCCCGAGCCCCTCTAGCCTCACACAGCCTCAGGCACGTCAGAGCAGAAGGATGATTGGGGAGCCCCAGAAGACACTGCCCAGGTCAAAGACCCTCCATTTGTACACTGCTAAAAGTGCAACAAAGCCTTTGTACCAAAGCACTTTGTATTCCCTTGGCTTTTATAAGATTCACCACCTCCCGTGTGTTCGAGCAGCTGTGTGTTTCCCAGGGAGGAAAGCTGCTAGAACTATTGATTTTTGGTAATGTGGCTGTACTTTCTGAGAGTAAACATGCTACAAGATTTAGAGGACAACCACAGACACTTTTTTCTGCTCTTGTTTCAGGCCGGCTTCTCACCGACGCTCCTGTGCTCCCTGAGGCTTCCCACGACAGAAGCCACCAGACTCTAGGCATGGAGATCACTGCACATCTGAGACCTGCCGCAGGCAGTGTGGAGAGAGGGCCCTCAAACATCATCCTCCAACACCTCTGAAACACCAGGAATCCTCCAAAACCTCTGAAACACCAGGAGGTGGCTTCCCATCATGAAAGCATCCTGCGCTCGGGTCCCTGGGGACTCGGGAAGACATTGCAGAGAGTCAAGCCTCTGCTTTTGACTTTCACTTCTATTTATCTTGAGGAGAAGCCAAGCAGAGCCAAGAAAGATATTTTTAACTCCCCCCTCTCCCCAGCCACCACGGAAATGCTCTGGTTTTGGAGGAGGCCTGGAGCACAGCTGATGAAATGCCTCCTGGAAAAGCATCTCAGCATTTTTTATTCTGCACCAGGAAAGAAGGTACCTGGAGGTTGTTGCCCTTCAGAAGCAACCGCTGATAAGCTGAAGATTGGCTGACTCCCCTTCCCTGTCCTTTCCTACGGCTGCCAAGGGCCTACCTTTCCCTGAAAAGGCTGCAGGGAACACCAGGAGATGTGGATCAGGAGCAGCCAGGAGGGAGGCAGGGGAGGAGAAATGCAATCACCCGCAGAGCCGTGTCATTTGATTGGAGTGGGATGTGAGGCTCAGCAAAAGCACAGTAATTCTATAAATCCAAACATGCCAAAGGATTTATGTCCTCGATGCCCAAGGAATAAATAAGAGGATGGAGGTTGGGATTTTTTTTTTTTGAAGTATTATAAATGAGAATTAACCTGATGGAGGTAAAGGTCAGCCTACAGAATCAACACCACACATGCAGTGCAAGCTACTAACTCCCATCAAGGGAATAGCACTTAGAGGACTAAGTGCCCTCTGTCTCCCCGCTGCCTTCCCAAATTGAATTAGAATGGAATAAGGAAAGAGCACTGTTAACTTTTAACCCCAGACCCAGCAGCTCCAAGCAAACGCTCCAGGGATGTGCCCTGCCTTTCAAACCACAGCCAAAGGCTCAGGAAACTCTCAGTGAGGATGCCTGCATCTCCCATTGGGACAGAGCAGGTGCCTGGAGAATGGCAGCAGCAGCATTTCCAGGATCTACAGAGGATGGCACAGACTACAGCCACACTGCCCTCCCCAGAAGCCATGAGTTCCCAAGAGAAGGAGACAACTGGATAATGGAGAGCCCATATTTCACAGGTCAGCCTGCAAACTACCGTAGGCCCAAGTGCTCCTCTTTCTCCCTCTCCCTCTCCCTTCCTGGGGACTGGGTCTAAGGACACACTGCTCAGGTAATGATGAAAGGCAGGCAGCCCTATGGTAGCTTCCAGAAAACAAGTTTTCCTCCACTTCTGCCCCCAAAGTCGTTTATCCTGAGCCAGGAAAAGCCGGCAGCACAAATGTCAAATCTGACACCCCATCTTCTCCCACAGAAGACAATTCCGTTCAGATGCTGGAAACCCTTCTTCCTCTGAGGTCCGTTCCCCTCAATTACCCACAAATTACACAGCAGGCCTCCCTTGGGATGAGACAACCATTTTCTGAAGGAAGACAAGAGGCTGAAGACTTGTTTTGGGAGAGGTGGAATCACACATCAAACTGCTTGGTCCTTGCAAACATGAGCCAAAACTGCTCGTACAAACTTCAACCCCTAAACCGCAACAACTTCCTTATCAAAGGCAGAACAACAGATCAAACCCAGGATGCCTCTTTGCCACGTTTTCTTCCCCTTTTTAAGCCTGTAAAGTAGGTTTTGCTGAGGCAAGGAGGAGGATGACTCCTCAATGAAGAAGTTGAAACAGGCGCCTAAACGATGTCGTGTTCCCAAGCGCGGGTGTTTGTCAAGCTGTCCTGCTCGGGGGGCTCGCTTCCCACAGACAACCCTCCTGGAATGAGACAGCACCTCTGCGTTCCAGCCTGGGAACAACAGCAATAAATCACAGCTAATCCACATAAGGACAGCAGCGATGTGTTTCAGCTCCAGTTACGAAGAGCAGAGGTGCCAACACAAACTGGGGCTTTTAAATCACCTGTCACGGGCTCAACAAGCACGAGAAATATTAATGGATTCGGCTGGAGAAGCATTGGGAAGCAGGAGGACAAAGTAAGTCCACGGAAAGGAAGGGAGTCAGAGGTATTTAAAACTTCCTTCACGTAATCTCTAGCTCGCATTCACGCTGCCTTGGCCTGGATTTTGCCACCACCATCAGGATTATTGATCAGTTTTTAAAGCCTTGCATCGTTTACGGTAGTCAGCCAAAAAATGACCCATCCTGGATTAATAAAAACTCCAAGCAGCTCTGCTGAGAGCCTCGGAAATGCCGAGGGAGCAACAACTCACTGCAATGCCTTGCAATTAAAAATTCCCACTAACGAGCAGCGATACCATGGGATAAAATTGATGTACACACACACACACACACACACCTCCCCGGACTGCGGGGAGCTCTGCTGTGAACTCCAGCCCCAGAAAGCAGTGCCTTAGGGCTGGGTTATTATAGATCAACAGCACAAAACTGTCCCCGGTGACTCAGCGCTGCGGGCGAGCCGCGCCGTGTAATGTCATTAGCCTGTGACAATCCGCCTCACAAACCCGGCTGCCCTCGGCAGGGAGCTGAGGGAGGGTCCTGTTTTCCATATCTGGAACGAACACAGAAATTAGCAACTTCTGAGAGGCAGGGAGGAAGAGGCTCGTAGCTCCAGGAGCCTACAGCTGTGGATGAGCTCACCGTCATTCCCACCGCGTGGTCCATGCTGAGGATGGGACGCCAGCAATCCCTCCTCTGCTGTTTCTCCTGGGTGGAAGATGTTTATCCACCCAAGATCCCATCCAGGAAGGGTGGGAACAGGCTGAGCACCACTGCGCTCTGCCTCCATGGTAGAGCACATGCAGGAGAATCACTCTGACAGACAACGCAGCGCTGGGAATCGGGGCCTGGCAGCCAACAGCAGCGCATGGATAGCTCCAACCAGGAGATTAAACGGAGGCTCTGGAGGAGCCAGAGCCTTTACAGCTTCATCTGCTCTGCACGAAGTGACAACACTCGCCAGCTCACCCACCGGCAGCACAGCCCCAGCGTGTCCCAACCGGGAGCATTGGTGAATGAGGGAACGGGCTCGGAAAGCCAGGAGATTTCCACTGGAAATCAGCGTGTTACGGTGCTGTTATCCCCTTCGGAGAAGGGGAGGAACAAACAAAATCCCAGGCACCCGCTGACAAGCATGGAGAAAAATTAAGCAGCGTTTCTGAAGAGGTGCCTCAACACAGAGCAACAAAACCTGTTTGTCTGCACACTTTCTGCGCTCTCCCCTGGACATTTTTTCATCTCATAAGGGATGATATATTGGAATTAAAGCTTGTATAAACGTCCAAAGCTTGGGATGCAAAACACCGGAGAAGAGCAGAAGACAATCACCCTTTCAAATCATCTGGCTAAAGCACAACTGCAGTTCCCATGCCAAATACAGCAGGAAGGCACTGACTCCTCAGCAAACTGCTGGATTACTGATACCAGCACCAGGCAAAAATGAGGAGGTGGGCAAAAACATGGAGGGATTAAAAATCTTAAAAAATTAAATTTTGAAACGTGGAAGTAACTCTCAGAAACAGTGACGGACTCTAAGAGAGTCCACTGAACTCCAGTGACCTCTGTCCATCAGAGTTCCTCTGATTAACCTCCTTTGCTGCACAAACCACAGCCTCCAATCCTGCTTTTGGGATTCCACCTACTTGTTTAATGCACCTCAGTCCTGCAGCCTCCCACACAGACCTGCCAGGACCTCTCCAGAAGGCTGTTACCTCCTCAGCTGCCACAGTTCCCAGGCTGCAGTATGTGTTGGCAGAGCTCCTTCTTCCTCATCCCAAAATGTTCACCAAACCCCGTTCCAGATGTGACCCAAGCTTCCCCAAACTATGACAGACAAACCCCAAACCAGAGCCCCTGGTGGCTCCCAGATGATGAGACACAACAGGGCAAAATGTCAAGATCTGGGGAGTTTGTTAAATGAATAGATTCGTTTTCCTTCTATTTTTGACTTTCAAAATATGTTTTCTGAAACCATTTGGTGCCAAAACAGAGAAATACCTGATTCCTGTATTATTCACCCTGGACACCACTCCACCAATGATTATCTGTCAGAAGTTTAATTGTGCTTGGAAGCTTGCCAGGAATAACGCATGAGAAGCATAGGAAAAGCAGGTAGGCAGGCACTCATCCAGAGAGGCGGCTCTTCCCAGCATTCCCAATCTCCTCCCCAAATTAGCAACTGCTTCCTTTCCACGGCTTTTTAAAGGATGGCTGGCTGGGCAACCAACATTTTCCAAGACTGTTCAGGTGTTACAGGATAAAGACATGATGCAGAGTCACGAGGGTGAAGATGGGTAGGAAGGACAGAGAGGACAATTGTCACCTGGGCTGTTACCACCAGCAGCAGCCACAAGGCTGCAGACTGTTTCGTTCTGCAAGTGTGCAGCTGGCTCTGGAGTGTCTCTCCATCCCCAATATAGCATCCAGTCCTTCCACATGGATAATGCAAGGAACAGCCCCTCCCCTCTCCTTTTCTTCCAGCCTCTGGCAGATTTAAAAGGCAGCAGCAGAGACCTTTTCACCTCATCTCCCTTAGGAAGAATAAAGCGGGCAGACTTCAGGAGGGAGAAAATCTTGTGTCATAGAAGTCCCAGTGGCCTCTCTCTTCGGAGATACCCAAGACAGGGCTATCTCTTCTATGACACAGGAAAATCCCTTACAATTAAATCACTGGTGCAGTCCCTTGGAAACAACATAACCAGCTCTCTCTGGCAAAGTACCACCAACGTAAGCAGCAGCAGGTATATGGAGAAAGATCCAAGGCATGTGACGGGAGGTTTCCTTTTTATATTTTTATTTCCTGAGCCAAAGCAAATGCCACGTAAATGCCAAGAAGCTCTGGGTGCGTTCACAGATGCCATCTCATGGGTGTTCTGCATGCAATCCATGTAGGAATCATGAAGTGACAAGCTGAAGAAAGGACCAGCGAAGGTCATCGGCTCCAGCATCCTCCCCTTCTCCAAGGCAGGAGAATCTTGGTGGGGCAGATCCTGGACTAACATCTCTGCTCCCTCAAAACAATCAGGACCCCCTTTTCCCAGCTCCTCTAGAGCAGTGCTTCCTTATCCTCCCCTTTACAAAGATTTTCCTAATCCCTTGCTGTAATTTAAGCCCATTATTTATTACTTTATCATCCACTACTGGCAAAAGCATTCCCATGCTGCGAGAGTTTCTCCTATGTGCTGCCCTCCTTCCTTTTGCCAGCCTTGAAACAACTCTTTCAGCCCCAGCTTGCAGACATTTTCTACCCCTTCAATTATCTTACTGCTGTCCCCTGAGCTCTTTGCACCCATCCACGGTACCCAAAATTGGACAAATCCTTCAGCCAAGTGTGGTCAGAGGTTTACTTTAAAGACATTTGCCTCTTTTTTTAATTTCCACAGACTGACTCAGTCTGGAGCAGTCCTCCACAAGCCAAACCCTAGCCGGTCAGGCTGGTATTGGGGCACTTCTCCATCCTATACCGGTGCCACTGCTCCCTCCTGGACCTGTCCTTGTTTGCCACTGCCTGTTTGTTTCTGCCTGATTTCCCAACACTGTTTGGAGCTCTGTTCCCTCCTACTCACGTGTGCAACATTCCTGCCTCTCTCCAGCTGGGTTTCACCTGCACACCTCAGAGTGTGTTTCATGCTGCCTGTAACACCCTCCTGACCTCCACGGGTGGGATGAGTATGAGGTTTCCAGCTCTGTGAATATGGAAGCAGCTGATCCTTCTCTGACTGCTGCCATGTGAAACCTCAGCTCTTCATAAAACCGGAGCAAAGCCACCTCAGCTGCCAGAGGGTGATGCAGCAGTGGGGAGGGTGACATTCAGCAATAGTATAAATTAATCTGTCAGGCTGGATTTTTTTTCAAACAGAACTGTTCAGGGCCGGATGCAGACCTTTGTTCAGCTGAAATCCCCTCCCTCCAGGATCCCCCCCTCCCTCACAAGCCAAATCTAGCGCTGCTCCTGCCACTGCCATGCTGCAAAACCTTTGCTTTAGCTCACAGTTTTGGGTCTGTTCCCCCCATCACAAATCCATGAAAATTCATGCGCTCCAGGAAATCAAACCCCAGTTGCTATGGTGAAAGGCATTCTGCAAACTAAGAAACAAATACAAGTGGGACATTTGGAGGTTACCAGATTTTTGCACGTCTTTCAGACAAGAATAAAAACCCTTCCAGCAAATTAAAAGATCCAATAAGATCCCTGACCTACACCTCAAATGTGAGGGATTTACAGGACAACTCAAGGAAATTAATAATCAAACACTGCATTTCTCCCCAGAAGCCGCATCCCCATGGCTCCTATTACAGCAAATGCAGCAACAGTTTCTAAGAGCTGGGCTTTGGCATTGCTGCAGAGATGGCAGGAGGCTTGAGACGCATCCGGGAATACCGGGACGAGGAGCTCCCATCAGTGTGACCTCTCACTACGCCCACCCAACACCCAAGGGGAGGAGTCTAGCTACAGAGACAGTAAATTAATTCAGACAGACATGGAAAATTATCCAGCAGAAGGGTCATGGCACCTTTGGGATGAACTGCCTACTTTTGCTAATCAGTGGGTTGGGTTTTTTGCATTTAATGTGCTGGGTCCTTGCCTTCTATTAAGGCACCACTGTAATTCAAACCCTGCCAGCTCCACGGAGAAAAATTATCTTCTTAAGATCAAAGAGGTGATGCTGCCCTGGCTGGCTGGTGGCACAAAAGGGATCTCAGGGAAGTGAGGAGGTGGAATGCTCACCAGGTGGGAGGCAGAGGCATCCACAGAACCTCCAAAAGGCTCAGCTGCTGGGCTGGGTGGGAGTGCAGCGGTGCAGGGGCAAGAGGACTCAGAGACTCTCAACAAACCTTCCAGCACTCACAGTTCCTGCTAAAATTAGTCAGAGGGGTGTGGAGCACCTCTGAGAAGAAAAAAAAGGACTTCTCCTTTTCTTGGTAAGGTCACCAAAGAGATCTCTGTCATGCAAAAGCAGCACAAACCTTCTGCACTGCATTCTCCTCCGTGCAGTGGCTCAGCCTTCTCCCAAAACCTCCAAGGCCTGAACACTCCAACAAAGATATTTCCCCTCCTTTGTCTATTCTGATTTTTCAAATGCCATTTCAGGTTCCTGTTTCATCAAATGCAAATAACGTGAATATGGCTTTTTTTCCCCCTGAAGAATATAATTCGCAGGAAAGCATTTTCACAGCAACCCCAATTTAATCTCCCTTTTTTCCCCCCATGATTATACAAACTGATAGACTCCAGTCTCATCTGCTCAACTGTCACATCCTCCCGTCCCACTGTTGCTCTAATTGCACACTGCTGAGCCCCCTCGATTGTTCCGGTACCTCTTGGTAATGGCAGGAATTCTCCCCTCTGCAAAGTGGCATCACAGCCTTTCATTTCTCCTTTTGATTCTTCTGTAAAAACGAGGTGAGGGAAGCACTGGCTTATTTCTGAGATACTGATGTTGCACCACAATCTCTTACTCAGTCTCTTCTCACCCCAGCGGATTTTTTGTTTGGTATTTTTAACTCTAAACTTTCCAAGCAGCCACCTCCTGTTAGGATTTTGTTCCAGCTGTCAGTCCTACTTTGGACCTACATTTTTACCACCTTGCTGAGGATAACAAGATGTTCTTACCCTTTCTGAACACCAGGCAGTCTTGATCCTCAACTAACACCAGTTTGGCTCTTCGATTTCACCTCAGCTTAGAAATACATCAGGAAAAGACTAAGCCTCCTTAAATCCGCAAACAAAAATTACACAAAAGGCCTGGGTTCCGATGGCTGCAGAACACGAGACACACTCCTCATCTGCAAGTGGAGTTGGCTCTGCATAGGGGCAGATGTTCAGTTGTTTAGAGTTTGGTGGGCTTGGGATATTTTGAGGGGTCAGGGGCTTATCCAGGCCAAGGTTTTTCATTTCCATTGCACCTCTGTTGTGGCATTGCACCAAATGTTTTAAACGGAACTACTGGCACAGCTACTGCACTGCTCTTACCCAGCAGGACAGACACGGCGACAGGGAACACCTCCAGTGCATCAGCCAGTAAATGCACTTTTCCCCTGCTCCCAGTGAAAGCAGACACAGTGCCATAATTCAGTATACTTATGCAGGCCTCAAAAGAGAAGAAGCCTCATCAAATTATGCCTTATCTGACCTAGAAGCCCTCCCCAGGCACTCCTGCAGCCTTGCTGCTGGACCAGGGCACGGCAGCATGTGTCACCACCTTGGCTGATCCCGTTCCCAGTCTTCCATCCCAGCTTAAAGTCTCCCCTAATGCCCTAAGATGTGCAGCTTTCTGCTGCTGTACCTCAGTAGCTGTTCCCTCAATATTTAATCTTGTAAGCTTTTAATGCATGGATCTGTGCTAAGCAGCAGGGTTCAGCTTTTTCTGCACTCAAAATTTGCTTCCTTCTTGTCTGAACGTGGCAAAGGCCATTCATTTACTTCTCAGACCTCAATTCAAGCCAAAATTCATTCCATTTTGACTCAGTGAGAGTCCAGGTGGTTTTCTTCCTTTCTGTTAAACGTGCAACAGAAATTTTTGGCCAGTCGGCCCTTCTGCATTTCATTTCTATTTATTCACTGCAGCCTCAGTTGTTTTTTTCTTTTTCACCAAACAAAAATACATAAAAGCCCGGAGGCAGCGCAGCCTCGTCTCCGGAAGTGCCGGCAGCTGCCCCGGCCGTCTCTGTGCCAGCGCTGTGCCAGCTGCGGCACAGGGCACGCAGCCACCGCCAGGACACGGCGGGAGGCACGGCAGGGAGCTGCCAGCCCAGCATCTCCCCCAGGCCCAGCCCTGCCCGAGCTGCTGGGGTCTGTCAGCTGGGAATTGCTGCCTCCTCCCTCCGCTCTCCAAGAGATGGGGCACTTTGCTCCTGACCAGAGCATGATTTCGGTACGTGACTGGGATGTTCAAATATGAATATGTACCGCTCCGTATGAAGTGGTCCATCAAGCATCCCCAGCTTTTTGGGACTAGACTAGAGAAGCGCAAAGCCAAAGTTTTGTTGTACACAAATCTATTGGGTCACACAGCCCCCTGGGCTCTCAGCTCCACCTAAGCCATTTTCAGGGATATTCTTCAAGACAGAAGTAATTTAAACTCCCAAACGCAACTCATCCTACAGGATCTATTTTCTGAGCCGTGTGGGAAGGTACCGGCCTGCACAACCATTTATTAGCACAAATAGGAGTGTATGTTTAACTCAGCGGAACGGGTAGAACAAAGGATTATTAAATAAAATTCCGATTAGTTCAGCTGAAAGCAAAATACCAGCTGGAGCCTGGCGCAGCGCAGGCATGTTATCAGCAAACATGTGCTGCCAGCGCATCTGCACACACACACACACACACACCAGCTCTGACCACAGGGAGCGTCAGCCTGCAATAGCAGAGCCACAGCACTGCCACCGTGCTCTGTGCTCCCAAAGCTCCAATCCTGCCCAGAGCCTTTGGCCCTACAGGGCTGCACAACGGCAATGAAAGCGATGAAACCCGAGTTTTCCCACTTACCCTCCCACCAGCGGCCATGCTTTGTTAGCATTCCAAGTGGGAACACAGCCACTCAGCACAGCTATCACAGAGTCCCACCGCCTGGAATCACATGCGGGGCACATGGCTCTCCCTCCCACCAGCCTGCCTAACTGCAGCCATATTCATTAACAGCCCGTCGTTTAGATCCTGGTGCAAAAGTTAATGAAGCCACTTTGCGAGAGGGCAGCCTCCCCAGCACAAGATAAATAATGGATATAAAAGCAGGCCGGGAGGGAGCTGGCGCATCCCTGCAAGGTCATGCTGGAATGCATCAGTGGCTCGCTGAGGCTGGGCTCCTCCGGTAAGAAGCCTGGAGCTATTTATGACTCATGTAATTAATTAATGCCAACGGGCGTTCTGCTGCAGGCACGTGGGAGACCAAAGGGAAATACGAAGCGGGCAGGTTAGGAAATGTAGTGGAGGTGGGAGAGAAGGATGACATTTCTTGTGGCAAGACATGCTTTGAAGTAATTACCAGCAGTCCAAACAGCCAGCAGCTCTTTCGGTTATGTCAGTATAAAATCAATTAGGAGCTTTAAAAATGCATCAGGCTCATATTTCTGAGAGCATCAAGAATAAGAAGTAGCCTCGGAGGGAGAGCAGCTGCATTTCCAAGCACCACAAGACCCTTCCCCAGATCCTCAGACCCCATAAATGGCGTGACCAGCAGAGGGAGCATCGTTAATACCTTCCCAATCACAAACGGTTTGGGATGAGAGCACTGAGGAAGACCCACAGTTTGATTTTATGAGTCTCTAAAGCCCGAGGATAAGTTTAACAGAAACAGGAGAAAGGAGCGAAGGTGAGTGCTGAGAAATCAGAGTCCTGCAGGTACTCAAGGCTCCTGAAACACACCTCCCTCTTCCTGAGCTGGCTCTCCCAATGCTGGGAGCCATCGAAAACTGCAGATCTCGTTAAGAAAGGGACCAGGGCTGTGGCTTCCCTGCTCCAGCTTGCAATACTGCAGTCTCACACTGCACACTCAACATGTGGCGACGCTGAGTCATGACACCATGCTCACCCAGACCGTTTGAGGACAATGAGAGCTTAACCTAATTTTGTCCCTTTGTTTGTCCTCTGCACAGAGATCAATCAGTTCCACTCCCTGCCTTCACATCCCCCTCCATCCAGTGTCTGATACATTATTAAAACTGTAAATACAAATAAAGCGCACTCTTCCCCCCCTCTGGGAGGGCTCTAAAGTCCTTCTGGATTGTCCAGCTTCCCACCCAGCCTGCATCCTCTCTCATGTCTCTTTGTTGCCAGAATATCTTCTTACCGTTCCCAAATGTATCCATGCATTGTCCTCGCTCCCTCTTATCAGAGCTGCCTGCAGCAAATCCTCTCACACAATGAGGATTGCAAGTTTGCTTACAAGCCGGTGCTGTTTTCCACTCCTGCTCCTCTGTGCATCTCTTTTCTCTCTGGGCACTTGCAAGGGTCAAGCACCACAGCATCAGTCTGCTACAGCCATCTGGAGGAGCAGCAGAGGCTGCCTGCAGTCCCAACCCTGGTTGGCAAAGCCTGGGAGTCTGCAGCATGCTCCCCTTTGAGCCTTACCCAACCTTCACAGTCTGGGGGATCATGTTTTCTACCCTCTGATCGCTGCCAAAGCCCTCAGATCCTGGTGGGATTCTCTACCACTACCATTTTTCTGGAGCAAATCAATAGCAGAGATTAAAAACAAGAAGAAAAGAGTAAGTGAAATGAGAGTGGGGTTTAGTTTCATAAATATATATGAGTAGAACAAGAGCAACGAAGTGCTTCTTTCTGGTGGGCTGAGAATCAGCTCAAGCCTGAGTCTCCAGGGTAAAACAGGAGCAAAGTAAACGACAACACGAACACCCACTTAGCATTCGTGCTTCATATTCCTGCTCTGAGCCTCAGCAGCTTCAGGAACGCTCCTGTTAAATACTGTAATGCTCCCAGTTATGAGTGATCTGGATTGTTTATTTTCTAAACAGATTCCCCTCTCCCCCCCCCCCCCCCAACCCTGGCCCCAGGAGATCCTATAAGCCTAAGACAAAAGCAGTCTTAAAGAGGTGTTTCGACCTCTTTTGGCTATACAATATCCATAGCTGGCTCCATTTCCCTAATTGTTGCATACTGACCTTGAGGATATTTTGGCCATTAAATGACTCCCGCTCCTTGAAAGATGATTTACCAGTCATTGTGCTGTTTCGCTCTTCAGCTGTAGAGAGACAAGCCACCACCAGAATGAGCTTCAGATGGGAGAACTCTGTGTGCTGTACTTCACCCCCCACTCTGTCCCTCCCCAAAGTCAGCTGCCAGCTAATAAGCCATCTTTGCCCAGTTCTCAGTGCAAAAAACCCCACTTCCACTTGGATTTTAAGAGGAAAAGGGCTGGAATTGGTGCCTCTATCAGGATCACCTCTGTTACCTGGAGTAAAGGCCCTAAATCTGAGCTACTGTTGAAATGGTTCTGTAGGGCTCACTGCTCAGTGCAACACACCTGCTTCTCTCTGGCTCGTTTTCATCCCACACCCTGCCATGTCAGGGTGAGAGACAGCACTTGAGTGGCCTGGAACAGCACCAAATTCCAGGCTGAGCATGCCAGGCAGGATCGGGATGCGGACGGCACCGACACAAACCTCTGCTGCCTGCACCGTAAGTGTGGTGTGGATGCTTCTGTAGGGTGGGCACGCAGCCACACACACACACAGACATTCAGAATAGCAACCCAGGCCTACAGCAACTGCCAAAAGCCTACATCTGAGATCCATTTCCCCAGAGCATGGCTGGGGTTTTATATAATCCCCAAGTACATGATCTGTTCTTTCCACAGGACCTCTGCCTCACTCGGTGAATATATTCAGTTTTCTTTTTCATCTCCATCATTAACTATGAAGTCCCCCTCACATCCAGCTTACTATTCAAATCCTGCATGGAATACAAAGCGACTTCTATGGCTGCCTGCGGAATGCTCTCCCCATTGTGTCTGAATGCCTCACATGCCTCATGGGGCTGTGCAGAATATAGACTCAGGATGCCAGACGTAGCTGCCCATGTGCCTCCCCTCACACAGAGCCACATCAGCACTCTGAGGTCACATTTTCAGCACTCAGTTTGAGAGCTGAACCCCATCTTTACAGGGTTTCTATGCCCTGGGTGTACTTATTTGACTTCAGTAGCAGTCTGACTCAAAATCTGCCCAAAAAACGATGACACAAATCACCTGCTGTTATCGCTGTCCCCGCAGATATTCAGAGAGGTAACAACTAAAGAATTCTTGACACAACCCATTGCAGTGCACAGGGGCCACCGTGCCAGAGCACCCGGCTGTAACACACTGCCCCTCCCCAAACATGATGCTTTTAGGGCTGCTTTATAAAGTAATGTGATCAGAATGATGCTACAGACAGCCAGAGCAGACAATCTTTTGGCAGAGACAGCAGACGCCATACACTCAAGAACAGCTCACATTCAGCTTTGCAGCCGTCTGCATCTGATTTAAGGAGGAAGACAATGGAATCACTTTCTTAAAGAAATGGGCAATCTCTAAGTTAACCAAAGAGGATTATGTTTTCATCTTGTTTGAAGGTCAGCACAACACATGGAGTTGCTACCCAGTTTCAATTTAACGCGGGCACAGAGAACCCAAAATCTCACCTCCATGAGGAGCAGCTGAGGTCCCTTGCCCTGTTCAGCCTAAAGGAGACTGAGGGGAGACCTCATCAGGGTCTGCAGGTTCCTCACAAAGGGCAGTGCGGAGCAGCTCTGATCTCTGCTCTCTGTGACCAGGGACAGGACCCAGGGGCATTGCTGGAGCTGTGCCAGGGCAGGTTGGATATTGGGAAAAGGTTCTTCCCCCAGAGGAAACACTGCGCAGGCTCCCTAGGAAACAGTCAGAGGTCCAAGGCTGCCAAAGCTCCAGGAGTATTTGGACACTGCTCTCTGGCACAGGGTGGAATTGTTGGGGTGTCTGTGCAGGGCCAGGAGCTGGACTGGATGATCCTTGTGGGTCCCTTCCCACTCAGGACATTCTATGATTCTACTTGAGCATATTTTTCCTTAGCCCAGATGCTACGAGTGCTACTGAGTGATAAGGTTTTGAATCTATGACTCCGTTCATCGCTTTTTTTATTTTCTTCCGGGTTTTATCTGCAGACATCTCCCCCCATCCCTGCAGGTATTCTTGAGAGTAAGAAAAACCACATTGAAAAAGCAAACAACAAAAGCATTTGCTGAGCAACAGGACTACTTTAAATGCATTTACCAGCAAGAGTGAAGGCTCTGTACGTACTTGGATCTTTCCTGAAGAGAGTGTTCATGACTGTGGCATGCAGCTTCACCCTATCCCATTCTTTAAGCATCAAGCCAGAGGCCACAAAGCGCTCCACCAGCTGATCAGCAACCATCTGCAATCTGGGAAGGCCGAAAGAGAAAGAACAGGGCCATGTAAAACAAGGAGTCTCTGCATCATCAGCTTTTGGCTTTTCAGCCAGGAGGGCAGCAAGTGTGAAATGAAATCTCTGCATGCACACAGGAAAGGGAGCTAGTCCCTGATGGAAAGCGAGCAGAGGCACGAGGATTCAGCTTTAATGCAAAAAGTTCTGACTGTTGAGGAAAGCTTCCTCCATGATTGCTTCTGCTGCAAATATTCCACGAGGAAGGGCAGATTTAGCACAGCAGAGAGCTCGCTCACAGTGACAGATGTTACTGGGAGCTGAAGGATGCATCTTTCTACTGCCAGGAAACACAATGTGACTCTCCTTGCAAATGCTAAAATCTGCACACCCGCAGGGGCTTAGGCACCTTGGCTCCCAGAGGATCTGCTCAGGGACTGCTGCAGCCTGGATCCTGTCTGGCCCAGATAAGCAACCCAGCCCCTGGGCTTGCTTTCTGGGAGAGCCCAGAACGTGGTGATGGGGGGTACAAACCCAGTCAGCACATCCTGGTGAGCACTCCAGCTTTGGAGCTAGTAAGCAAGCAAAATCCAAGGACTTATTCCCACCTTTGTGTCTGGCATGACTGCCAGGATCTGAGGGCAGACCCATCCTAGGACAGGCAGCAGGAGCAGGGATCAGAGCAATGTGTTCATGTCTAAGGAGCTGAAGGAACTTCCAGGCTGCTGCTGTGCCCAAAAAATTTCTGCAGTGCCTGATTCTTACCAAAGGCAGCGAGGATATGCCAGAATGAGAACTTCCCATCTCCGAAGACAAGGCCAGGAGGTATTAAGTCTATGCAGAAGAGTCTGAGCTTCTCTCAGCACGTCCCAGGGATTAGAGAGCTTTCTGCTCTGTGAGATCCCACCACGTTGGTGTCTCAGCTGTGGCAGAGCACGGCCTGTCCCCAGAGCCTGGGACTGCCATGCTCCAGATGCCAGCTCCGACCCCACTGCTGGCTTTGGACTGCCCCTCATGGGCTGCCAGCCCCCATGTGACCATTTCAAGACTCTCAAACTACCAACTGTCATGGCTTTCTACTATTTTCTGGCTTTACTTCAGTGATTTTTAAAATTAGCAATGACAAAGATTAAATGAATATCATTACAGACAATACTAAAACAAATTAACAGAGAATAGCTCAAGTGAAAATGGTGCTTTATTACGTTATAAAGTTAATCAAGGAAATAAAACAAATTAGAATGAATTATAATGGAAATTATTTGCCATGTGGGAGGCATCAGAGCATGATCCCTCTTTCAGTCTGAGCCATTATATGTGCAGAAGGGCTTGCCAATCCCTAATTCTGTCTGCAGTTATGCAAGCTAAGTCAGGATAAATCAAATCTCCTGCTTTACAGCTTAAGCTGATCAAGATCATCCAAAGATCAGGAAGGAACTCCACCCCTCAGCCATGCCAGGAACTACACAGAGCTAACAGGACATCTTGCATGAGACAGGAAGGCACACACCTCTCTCCAGCACAGGCTGCAGCAGTCTGATCCAGCACAGGAAGCCACGTGGCTGCTACTCTCCTCTAGTATTGGCCTTGCAGCTCAGAAACTGCTATCCCATTTCCCTAAGCAAGGCACAGCAGGTTTCAGCAGGCAAGAGGTTCAAGAAGCTGTTCAGCAATGATCTGTGTCACAGGCCAGAAAACAAAGCAGGGTTTTCTGGAGAGATCGCCATTTGTCCCCCCTTTATTATCACTGCTAGTCCAACACAGTGTCTGCTGGAATCTCAAAGGAAGGAAAAGCTGCTGTCCATCAACACAAAAATACCTTTTTTTCCCTCTGCAAAGCATCCACGTTCTTCTGGATGCTTGCTAATAGCTAAGGAACTATATAAGGGGAGAAGTGCCAGATGAATCGTATCAGCAGGAGGTGCTTCACCCAGATGGTGGTGGAGCATTTAACAGGCTCCCCAGGGAATTCTCACTGGCCCCAAGGCTGACAGAGCTCCAGGAGCATTTGGACAACACTCTCAGGGACAGAGTGGTGTTGTTGGGGTGTCCTGGCCAGGGCAAGGAGTTGGACTCAATGATCCTGATGTGTCACTTCCAACTCAGCCTATTCTATGATTCTGTGAATTAATTTGCAGGTGAGGGCAGGACTAGCCTGGGCCAAGGATTAAAACTTTGAATTGCTTGGCCCCCTCTGAACCTGCTGCTATGCAAAAAGCAAAACAAGTGCTGTGGAAGAGAAGCCTGGCTGTCTCCAGGTGCCATGCAAAGCACAAGGTTTGGGTGTGGTCAAAACCTCAGCTAACAGTTCTCTGTGAAGGACAGTGGAGACATCAGTCCTATCCCAGGGTGGGTGGGGAGTGTTGTTTTCAGTTTCAAGGCAAGGTGGATTTGAAGCCCTCACTTCTCTCCCCTGCCCAAAGCAGCTCTGCCACCCCTGATGCACATCAGCACTTTGTCCAGCATTATGCCTAAGAGGGTTCTCAGCACAAGGAATACAGCTGGCATCTGAAACAGCACGGTGCAAGTAACAACAATTCAAGCTGTCCCCAGAGGCAGGCAGACATCACTGTCAATTTAGGCCCTGCTTACGCTCTACAGGATTCCTCTCCCAGCTCCTCAGCCTGCAGACTTATTTTCAGATGCAGCCAGACTGGCAAGCACTGCACCTCAGAGCGAGCCAGAGCTCAGTGACTCAGGAGAAGAGGCCCAGACCTCAGCTCCCAGAGCTGATATTTTAGATGCTCTCTACAACAAAACCCACTGAAGGGCATTTGGGTCATGCAGTGTCTGTCTCCATCTCATCTTTCCAAGTGCTTCTGCCCTCTTTCTCCCTGTGCTCTGTCTCCTGGCTGATCTCTGCCTTGCCCTGGTTCTACACACGCCCCATTTGTTTTTATCTCGCCTCTTTCAGGGTAGGACAGACTTCAAAGTAGAAGAGCCAAGAAAAGGAAAAGACTTCAATTCCTACTGCCTCCCAGCAGTTCTTACATTTTTCATTTTCCCACTCATTTCCTTATCCCACTTCCGATCTCTTACTTCAACACAGCCTCCAAAGTGTGGTTTTCAGCAGGGCCCCCCCACCGTCCCCTCAGTCCTCAGGGAAAGGATATGCCAGAACATATCCCTTCTTTCCTGAGCCAGTCCCTGCTCACAGCCTCCCTCCTCCAGCTGCACTGCTCCATGCTCCTCTGCCAGCTCCTGCTGTCCTCTAGCAATGGAACAGACAAGAAAAGGGCAGTGCTGTCAGGCAAAGAGAAGGCTGAGGCTCAGAGACAGGAGGTAAAGCTCTTTTGGCTACTTCCCTTCCCTATTTCTGGCAAGCAGCAGCACAGAGTACAATTGCTCTTATGTTAATGACAGAATCTACAATGGTTTGGGTTAGAAGAGGTGTTAAAGATCATCTGGTTCCAAACCCTGCCATGGGCAGAGACACCTTCCACTAGACCAGGGTGCCCCACCCGTGTTTCCTCAGTCTTCCAGAAAGCACCAAGAGAAAAGATGGTGCTGCCACTGGTGACATAGTACTTGTCAAAAACAAGATGAAGGAAGGTTGTCCAGACACTGCCACACTCTGGGCAGTGCTGTTTGTAGAGCTGAAGCCATCAGCCACAGTGGTGAACAGCACAAGCACTTGAGCTGACACCAATCAGGCTTCAAGATTTCACAGTAGTAGCTCCAAAACACATTTCACACCCAGCACCCGTTCCAGGCTGCTACAGACACACAAACCAACTCTGTAATCAGGTCATGCTCTTCTGAGGACCTTCTGGGCTAACTGGGCTTTAAGAATAATTAAGTGCTGCAGAATACACCAGGCTGTCCAGATTAATCTGGATTGCAGGTTGGGAACTAGACAGTAGAGGCCAAATCATCCTGCCTTCTAAGTCATCTCAGGAGTATCTCCTTGGCCGTCTTATCCCCATGTGAGCCGTGACTCCATTATTCAACCTGACAGCCTGCTGCAGAAACAAATGACATCCTTCAGCTGCACCACCAGTGACTGATTTAAAGAGCAAACACATCACTGCCTTAACCGGTTCAGGAAGCAAGGATGACTTCATCTTTGTGACTGCTGGCCTGAGGACTGCCAGCAGCACCCACCAGCTCCAGAGGGCTTCCCTGGCACTCCGAGGAGGAATAAAAGACAGGAGCATGGGGGAACTCACCTGTCTGAGCCATCCTTCATGTGGACTTTGGCGTAAAGGACGTCTGTCATGGCAGGGTCATCGTTCATATACTCCACTCCTGCCACCTCCACGGTCAGGGGCTGGCCTCCAGTAATTTGGCTAAAACCCAAGAAATCCCTAATGTTAAAAAGCAAAACATCACACCAGCTCTTGAAATGCAACACATAGTGCTCCTCATGCACATAGCCAACATTTGGGTTTACTGTGGGAATGATATTAGATACTCTTTTTGTCGTAGTGAGACACAAATTTGGTGTTAAGAGGGACTTAAATGTTATACAGAGCCTACAGAACTCCACTGAGGAGTTGTTTTCTGTTCCGTATTTTTCAGCTTGTTTGCACTGTAAAAACCCAAACTCAAAAAGTCCCCCTAACTCCTAGAACTCAAAAGGCTATGGCTGCTATTGCCTTATCACCCCAAGGAGTAAAATAATTAAAATCCATACATTTGGTCTTTCAGACACACTTAAAGTTAACTTGTCAGTGCTCATAGGCCACCTCAACATGGCCACCTCCATCCATATGTCAGAAAACCCACCAGAAGTGAATGGTACAAGCTCTCATTCCACAGAGGCTCCTGCCTCCCTGTGGAAAGACCAACCATAAAGTCTCTAGCTCTCTGATTTTCGCTGGGATAGGTATAGAACGCAGCAACATCCACCAGTAAACAGAGCTGGTTTTCAATCAGCTCCAGTTCTTCATGCAGGATATAATATGCACTCCCACACCTGCAAATGCTCTGAGCAGTGTATCTGCTTCCCAACATGCCGCCTCCTTGCCTTTCCCAGCAGAGCATCCCGGGGAGGCTGGCGCCGCAGCCAGCCCTCCCTGTGAGTGAGTGATGACTTTTTTATCACCCAGGGCTCCTGGAAAGAACAGGGAGTGTCTAGGCAGGCAGATGTAACAAACACGAGTTAACAAGGTGAGTGTGACTTTGCTGTGACCTCGGTCCCCTCTGTTCAGCTTTTGAGGTTCTCAGCAAAGATTCCTAAGTGAAATAAGCAGAGTGTGATTTCCCTTCCCAGTATAGTTACTGGGAGGAAAACACCACAAATGTACTGTTATGGACATCACACTAACAGCACTAAAGGTCATGTATTCTAAAAAGGGTCATAAAGGTCACAGCTACCTCCACAGGGCACTGCCTGCACTTTAGAAAAGGAAATGAAAGCTAACGAAGCTTTATGTGGGTGGAAGGGAGACTAATTAATTTTCCAAGTATATTTACTTGGGTGTGGGAGGGGAAATAAACTAAAGGTTACCTTCAAGTGTTGATTTCCCCTTCACTAAAGGAAATAGGGAGCAATGATTTTCTGAGCCTCAGTTCAATCCACTTATGAGGAAGCTGGCACTTTCCAAATATTGCAGTCAGAGCCTCCCCCTGGAAACACACTTGCATTTCTGTTCAGCAGCTGAACTGGAGCCATCCTTTTAAAGGCAGAGGTATGAATTCTGGCCATGCATTAATTCCCACAGATATTAGCTGGCACAGCATGGCCAATTCTTCAAGCACCGAGGCAGCAAATAAATGAAGGCGAAGGATCCGTGCTCTGTGTGCAAAGGCTTTGCAGAAATAAATAAATAAACCACTCCCTCAGGTCATCTTCAGTTTCTAAGCTGAACAGAGATAAGCTAATTATGGTGTCACTGGACCACATTTGCAGCTAAAGCCCCAACACCTGCAGCTCGGTGTTAACAGGCAGCGAGGCAGCCCTGCTCCCAGAGCAGCACGGGCCCTTTCAGGCTGATTACTCACAAGGCTCCTGATGGCTTCCCTGCACACAGCTCCCCTTGTCCAGGAATGCATGTCAAGGACACCTCAGCATCTGCTCTGAGGCAGGAGGGAAGTGCCAGAGCCAGAGCCCACTGCAGGCAGTGTGCAAAGGTAAGGGAGCTCAGCCCTCCCTCAGCAGCAGGCAGGGGACAGCGGCAAAGACCACTCAGGCACAAAAAACGGGGATGCACGTGGGGAAGGGAAGTGAGCAGGTTTCCAGGGAGTGCCGAGGGTTTGAGCTGAGCTATAGATGCTGTAAGGCTCTCTGTGGCTGCTCAGTGATTTCTACTGCACCACTTGAAACATTTCAGCCTTTTTCTAAATTTCTAGAGGTGAAGGAGACTACTGAGCTGCTCTTCTCTTTGCTGTCCCTTGTCAAGAGAGAGTGCTGCTTTCCCCTCTCTCAAGGCCTTGGTGATGACATCCCTTTCCCACCACTTACTCCACAAAGTCCTCTTTGCATCGCTGCAGGAGGTCACACGCCTTCTGGATCTCTTGTTCATTCAGGAGCACCAGTGTCCCAAGAGTCAGGTGAAGCTTTGCAGGGTTCTGGAACAGGCTGCTGCTGACGCCGTGATCCTACAAATCAATCCATCACATAAAGGTGTCTTACCTCATCCACACACACCCCCTGCTCCATCACAGGGATAAACACTACAGAAAACAGGTACCAAGTCACTGGCATCAATCCTTTTATCTCTGGTTGAGTTGGTGATGACTCAAAGTTGAAAATTTCCTGGGCTTTGTGAGGAAGTAAGCTCAGCCTGGCAGGTGAGGTGCAGTCCCACCACAGCTCCCTGCCTGCTTTTCCATCAGAGCTGCTGAATAGCAGCCTGGAAGCTCATCACAGCAGGACCTGCAACACTCACTTGTATGGGGTTTTTTTGGGAAAAAACTTCCACAGTGGTCGATGAAGCATCTGCTACCAGCAATGAACTCAATACAAGCCAGCTCAGATTTAAAACTTAAGTCCATTTCTTGTGCAATAAAGCTGAGACCAGCTGTAGTGACGAGCTCTAAATGGTCTCTAAATCCTGTCTAAATACAGGTTGTACCTCACAACACAAGCACAGCTAATACCAGCTCTGATAATTATATTTTGCTTCTTCCCATATACCCTATAGTTTGCCAAGATGAATTAAGTTTAAATTCCCTTTATAAGAAGAGCTGTGTGTTGTTGCTGGGGAGGAACTGTTCCCAAGTGGAGCAGTGGTTGCATCCAGCTTTAAGATATGTGCTATTTTGTTTTAGGATACTTATAAAAATACCTCAAGGATGGTTAACATACCCATATTAAAACAATTATTTCCACTTAGTGGCCACTTCCCATCAGTGCATTAAATAACCTCCAATTTTAACTCCAGAAGAAGCCAACCTGCCAGGCCATGGAAGCCTTTCTGCATCTGAAAGGACTGCACCAGCTGAGAACAATAGCTTTGAAGTTCCTACTGTGCTCTGGAGTTTGAAATAAAACCTTTTGGATGTTTTAAATGCTGCAGTATCTCAGCCCGTCAAGAGTTTAATGCCCCACATCTCGCTCAGCATTTTTCATGCCTAATGACCACATCCAGACCCTTCTTTACTGCACAGCTTATGGGCTGGACTAGGGACAAGGCAGGCTGCAAAACAGAGGCCAGGGGCTTGCTCCAGCAGCCACAGCCTGGCAAAAACCAGGCATGGCCCCATCTCACTTCTCCCTACCTTCCCCTCCCTGCAGTAAAAGCTTTGTGGCTTCCTTTAATTCATGCTGCTGTTCACATGCATGACAGGACATGATTCCTCTCCGTCAGCCTTTTTTTCTCCGGTGATCTCCGCAGTCAGAGAATATTTGGCCCATCACAAAACAACTTGGTTAACAGAAACTGGGAGAAGGTTTGATTTAACCTTGCCACGGACAACCAGCCAAGGTCACTCCCACAGAGTGCAGAGATGAGGTACGGTAACAAAGCCATTTACAGGTCAGAAAGCCAATGCCCTGCCCTCATTTTCTGCCCCAGCACGATTTGTGCTGTAATCATGACCCTGCCCCAAAATCAGCATTTTCCCCTGAGGTTTTCAACACCTGAGTGTGGGCTGAGAGTTGACAAATGATGGCACATCACCTTCACGAGCCACGCTATTGCTGCTGGGGAGTTGAGCAGGGAAGAGCAGTGCACAGTGAGCAGGCCAAGACCTAGATAATCTTCCTGGTTTACTCCCTAGTATTTCAGGCAGCTCTTCAAAACCCTGCTTGCACTCCCTACTCTTTCACAGGCCGGCAGATCCCACTTCTCCCACACATAAAATTGATGCTACGTCAGAGGTGGCTCTCCCAGGAACAGCCAATGTTCCTGCGGGTGGCTCAGCAGCCCTTCCTGGCTGGATACTGCTCACCAGGATGCAAAAAGGCTGGAACTCAATTATTCTAATCCCAGATTACGATGTGTGATCAGCAATCACTTGAGTCACCTCAGGGGAACCTGCCCTATTGTCTCTCTAAAAATGTACTGTTCAAACATGGGCTCTTTAAGGATGTATTGAGAGGCAGGAAGAATAATCCCTTTGTGCGCTATCCATATATGATGACTGTCCTTTTTAGCTTATGCCTCTCCCTAACACTGCCCTGTCACGGTCAAAAAAACCCGGCTTGTTTCCACCGAGTCATTTTTTTTCCCTCCTGCTACTAAAGACTTCTACCTCTGCTCTCCTTGTTTAGAAGGAGCACAAAAAGGGTTTTATCTGGGGTCCTCAACTCTTTGCAAAGCCCAAGCACGTAGTTCTCCAAATCTAAGACCCTGTAGTAGGGAAACAATAAACCACAACACACTTCAGCCCTTCTACATGACAAGGCAAGGGATCAAGCTCCTTGACTCTTCCACCCTGGCTGTGTCCTCTCTACTGTTTTAAGAGCTCCCAATGTTTGCAGACAGCTTTATGTTTTTCTTTTTTTTTTTTTCCCCTTAAGAGCAGGATACTGCATGTCAGCTATATGTCCTCTGCCACCCTGATCCACAAACAAAGAAGCGAGCCAGGAAAACAGCATTTGCACAGGACTGACTGAAGAGCTACAGGCTCAGAAAACCCTCCCACTTTCTGTCCCTTCCACTCTGAGAGATAATACCTCATTAACAATGTTTGATTTACAGGTTGCCATATATTACAGCAATCATGTTCCTTTTCCCTGCTACATCTGCAGCCTGTTCAGCCTGCAAACGCTGCGTTTGCAAAGCTCTCAAAGACCCTACCGCGATTTTTCACAGCAATGCTATTGCAAAGTCTCTTCTCTTTTCCACCTGCATGCTCAGACAGACATCTCAGTTCTCCTCACTCTGACACCCACATGACGGTGAGAGGAGACTTCCAAGGTCAACCAGTAGTCCGGACCTCCCACTGCACCACATCAGTGATGAGCCTGTCCAGGTGAGCCACCTCCCCATATTTATATTGAATTAACCTAAAAGAGCCTCCCCTCAGCCCTGCTTCATTTGCCTGGCAGCCCTGACTGTGCAGCATGAACAATACCTGAAGTGTTCAGTATTTCAGCACAAGGCTTATCTTCTAAAAGCTTTTAAAGACACACACAGAAAAACCTTAGAAAGCGTATACCCACCAACATAATGCTATAAAATATAAATGAATGGTTGTCATGGTAACTGCTTCAGAGAGAAACAGAGTCCCTCACAAATGCTTAAGGGCCAGAAGAGATCCTCACACACACACACACCTGGTCCTTTCCCCTCCTTACCATTATTACCCCTTATTCAAAGGTTGAAGTTTACCCAGGTCTGTGACGTTTTGCACCAGGTAGAGAAACACTCCACTTCTGTCACTGAAACCTATTCAGATTTCCTCAAGTACTCCAAGAAATCCCATTGCTTTGGACAAATCTATAAGCTCTTTTATTGCTCTGCGAGGCACAGTTTTGAATTACTGTTTTTCATTACTGATGTGCTTTCTAGCAGACCCTGCTGTGAGATAAAGTGGTATTAGAGTGGCATTACTGGCTGGAGGAGTGATTGAGAGATGCACGGGGCTGCAGTGTACTCCTCCAACTAACAGGAAGCAATAAATATATCTAGAAACCCTTTTGCTAATACCAGGAGAAGGAAGGGCAGAAAAATAAAGCACTATATATTCCGAGGCTACACATATGCAACCCCTCTTGAATACCTGTTACTGACTGAATTCTACATTTCAAACTGAAAATTGAAACTCTAAAGCTGATGTAAGCAGTGCCAAGAACACTTCAGGCCCTTACGAGACTTGGAGCTGTCCAGACACAGAACAAAAATTGCAGGACAGACAGAAGGTCAGGCAGGAGAAACAAAGATGAACATGGCCAGTATCTGGTCTCAGCACTTCTCTGACCAAGGCTGGATTGCTGCAGTTTTCTGAGGCAAGGAGCATGTGAAGGTTTGCAGATGTTCCCAGGCAGCTCCTTCCAAATGTGACTGACAACACTTGGGGAAAGCACAAAGTCTGTGAACATGTTTTTAAGAGGATGGCAGACATCCCCCTTCTCCCCAGAGATGCAAACTGACATTTAAGAGTGAGCAAAAGAGAAACAATGTGACAGACAAGATCAGAAGGGGTTTGGAGAGCAAGTAGGATCACCAGTGGAGGCTGGGCCAATGGAGGGCTGCAGAGATACAATCCACCCAAGAGGCAGGAAAAATGAGTGCTCTGCAGAGAAAAGGGCTGGTCCTGTGTGAGTCTGTTGTGCTGCAGGATTAAAAACACTGGAGGAGAGCTCAAACAACAGCATTGCCTGCAAAGATGAATAAAACACACATCTTAGAAATGTGACACTGCAAGGACTTAGAAAGGTCCTTAGAAGATTCATCCAACACCAGGGCGGCCTGCAAGCCAGAACTCAGCAAGTGGTATGGGATAGACTGAGGTTACTGCAGCAGGCAGGGCCATAAGGAGGAACAAGAGAGATCCAGGAGACAGTTAGAGGAGGAGGAGAAGGATCAAATAGACCGAGTCCAGGATGCCAAGTCTTCAGGCAGAGGAGGGCCAGGTCTCCAGGAGGACCAAGTGAAAGGACTGTAGCAGCCATAAGCTCAGGTAGAAGGGGATAAAGGATAAGAGAAACACCACACTGAAAGCAGCAGCCTCAATCCAGAGCCAATGGCACAAACAGCCTCTACAGAGCCCCGTAAAGGTCACCAGCCCCACAAAGAGCTGCTTCTCTCACAGTACCTTTGGTGTGTCCCACACAAGGACTGGAACTACAAACCAACAGAGGGAGCCAGGCCATCACTGATGGCAGCCTGAGGCAACTGATGGCACTCTGAACAGCCAACACCTTCCCAGGCTAATGTTTCCATCCTCCTGCCTGCAGGGCATTCCTTTAATCAAGGTAATAAAGCTTTAATAAAGGTAGTGCTGCTGGCTAATGGGGAGAGATCATCCTACTAGCCCCAGGGGAAGGTTCTGGCACTGCACTGGCTAATCCCTGGATCTGTTGGCCAATTTTGTTGTATTTAACAAGGTCAGATGATAGAAAGCTCCTAAGATGTCATGGAATTAAGAAGCTTCCAGGGAGGAGAACATGGGCTTAAATCCCAACTGCCAGGAAAGACAAGACTGCAAAGTCAGCTCAGATCTGCTCTTGGAAATGAAACAACTGACGTACAAGTGACCATGAGAACTTGAGCAAGAACTCGTATCACCCCAGATATCAGATAATTCACACCCATGGCACGAAGACATAGGAAACTAAACTTCTTAAGCTGTGCTATCTGCAAGATTGTATTTCCCCCTTAGCAAGGCACCAGCAGAAGTGATGGACATGAAAGTGAAGAGTATTAGCCCACAGAGCCCTGCAGTGTGTCTGCAATGCAACCTGCAGCAGCCACAGAGAGACGTCTCTCCTGCTTAGAGATGTCCTCCAGCAGACTCAGAGGACACGGCAATTTAGTACCACCATTCCCCCTCCTCAGCCCAGCCCTGTGCACTGACACACCACTTCTGTCAGACCAGAAGCACACTAAAACAAACCAGGGAATGCAGAGCTTTCCCTTCATTTTCTTCCTCATTTCCCTATGCCTAACTATTTCCTGCTCCTCCCAACACAAGATCTGAAGGCAAGTAGGAGTGCTGTCAGCACAAAGTCTCCTGGGGAAGAAGGGAAATGATGAGATTTGCAGGATGGCATGTGCTACCAAGTAATTTCTCGCTCAGCTCTGGCAATGACACCCATCTTCCTTCACTGTCAGGAGCCAAAAGAAAAGCGAAACAGAAGCAGCAGCAAATTTGTGAATTCCTACCTGGTTTCATGGTTATGTAAAAACCATATA
Organism: Picathartes gymnocephalus; assembly: GCA_013390045.1. Taxonomy (NCBI): domain Eukaryota; kingdom Metazoa; phylum Chordata; class Aves; order Passeriformes; family Picathartidae; genus Picathartes; species Picathartes gymnocephalus. The sequence goes on from WEKY01059050.1 coordinate 37,576, forward strand.
AAATGTAGGCAGGTCCACTACATTATTTAGTGACTTTCCTATTAAAAACAAAAACCCCAACCCTGTTTTGAAACTCAGATATGCTCCCATCTGGAAAAATCTCTACTAACAATTTACTAAGTAAACCCTTCCCCTTTTCAGAAAATTTCACAACCGCACTCAACCAACTCACAGCAGATCCACCAACTTAAGTAAAAGGCCTGTTGAAAATGCATTCCTAGGAAATAGAATAGAATAAGGCCTTCAAGCAAAATGCCAAAGAGCCCTCTCAATAAACGAGATGGCACTCTGCACTCTAGCCCTCATGTGGATCCCTACCTTTGAGCACTTCTCCAGCACCTCCTCCTTGAACTGCAGGAACTTCTCCTGGATGGCAGGCTGGTTGAGAGCGAAGGACAGGAAGTGTGTGAAGGGCTGCTTCTTACGGAAGCTGTCCAGGAGCACATCGATCCGTGTCCGGGCAGAGACCACCCCGCTCCGGTGCTGCCCTGTGATCACTGCAGGGAAACACAGCAAACACCTCTCTGCTTCCCTGAAACTCCCTGCTTTTAGTCCCAGGCTCCTGAGGAAGCAGTAGGAACCGAAACCCACAACCATGCACTGAAAAACCTGCCTGACTTAAAATGCCTGACACGGTTGTGCTTTCCTCTGCAAAGACAGGATGATGGCATCAAAAGCATCCCTCTGCTGTCCAGAAAGTCAGCTCTGAGGGCATAAAAAACCGTAACTGAGAGCCCATCAATTCAGGGGCCCTTCAGATTTCTCAAGCATTATTTCAAGTTTTCATATAGGCAGTCAGAGTGAAAATGCCAAGGAAATCTATCAAGGATCAAGACGGTCCGTGTCATTTGTGCATGCACTTCAAGGCACCAAACAGAGAACACTTGAGCTCAAAAGGAAAGAACAGCAAGGAGCAAAACCTATTATTACATGTTTTCAACATCTCTCAACCTTCCTAATAGTCCTTCACAGTTCTTGGGCAGAAGTCAAGACCCACTCCTTGAGAGGCACCACCATGTTCCTGTGCAGCACCACAGTGGGATCCTGCCAGCACTTCCTTCTCATAGCCCTGTCACAAACATCACTGCACACTGTGCCAGAAATCTCTGGAGCGTGCCCTAAGGAGCCCTCCAAACACCCACTGTGGCAAACCCGCACGGGTCAGCCCTGATGGGCAATGTCTCCCTTGTTTTTAAGTCCTTGGAAGTGATGAGAGGGAACATATGGTACAAGAAGCCCTGCTCTCAGTGTTGGGATCTAGTGACAGCACCAGAAAGTCAAGAATGTCATCTCAACCCTTCTCATATTAAAGCATGTGCTGATGTTTATTTCGTGCACAGATAAACACGGTATTTCTCTGAATGCTTATTTAAGTTTCTTATCGATGCAATACTATTTTAAAAGCAAAACTAAAAAATACAATGCATTCAGGACCCAAGTTCTCAAGGCAGTCATTAACGGCCCAGAAGTGACTTTTTCCAAAAAAAACCTGACGCTGTTTTATAAGGATTTATAGACAATAAAAATAAACTCAGGAGAAAAGTGAAGTGACTTTCCCAGGGGCAAAAAGTGAGTCAGGGCTGTGTCAGAAGTAGGAATTAAAGGGAAAACACCCCATCCCTGCTTAAATTGTGCTTGTGCAAGAGCAGATAAAAGCATATCCATTTTATGTGTTTTCTACTCACCAATTTCTCCTTCCACTCCAGGCTTGGGAATGCTGATGGAGGTTCGAGTCTCTGTTTCTAGCCTCTTCTTGGTTTCCCCTTTCTTCCCAATGATGTACCTGGAGGCATAAAGTGCAGGAGTTTCCCTCACACTGTGACACTGAGCCACTCTCCATCACGTGTGTCCAGACCGGGATCCTCTGTGCTGGAGGGATGCACACACCCAGCTCCATGTGCAGGAGGTACACAGGCACAGAGGTGATTCCCAGGACTCCACACTTGTCCTGCCTAGGACAATGTTGAGCTGTGGCTCACAACTGGTTTAAGTTAAAATAAGTTGGTTGGTCTATGACAGCTCTGCCCAGCACATCCTGCCACAGCCTTTTCATCAGCTGGGTTATCTCTTTTCCCATTATCCCAGCTGAGGAAGAAATAAGGACTCTTTTTCTGCTTTCTGCTTTGCTCACGGTAGTCATTTGCCAGCATCCAAATACACGATGGACCACTTTTCCTTCTCTGTATTTCAGCAAGGCTATTCAACTAATAAAACTGTCAAAAATAACTAGATAGAGCTCTGAACACTACAGGTTTCCTAGCAAACAAGTGACTGGAGTCAACAGCCAATTCCAGTCATGTGTGCTTTCTCTGAAAGCTTCCACAAACTCCCCCTGCCAGGCTGCACGCTCCAGTTCCTCCTCCCCTTCCTTCTCCCACCCTCCTTGATGCTTTTATGTTCAAGGGAAGAGATGCTCAAAGACTCTCCTGCCAGCCAGCAAGCACCACCTGCTGTCCCTGCCACGGGGACGGTGAGGAGTCAAGCGAGGCCCAACTGCACTAGAAAGGCATTGCCAATTTCCCCTTCCCGAATGCTCAAACCCAGAGCACAGAGCACATTCCAGAGATCACTCCAACCTCAAAAAATAAATATTCTGTGTTCAGCTTCTTCCCCAGCAGGCGGCAGATCAAATAAACAAAGGCACATAGGCTCACTTGTATAAGGGGCTGGGAACCTCCACCCGGCACTGGAAGCCTCGCTCAGTCTCCTCCACCACAAAGACATCGCAGGGTTCGTCCACGCAGTCACCGGGGCCTACCAGGAAAACCACATCAGACCCTGCACAACCTCTGCCGAGTTTGGCAGTGCTTTATGGAGGACAACAGCCTCCTCCCAGCTTTCTCCCAAGGTTAAATGAAGGAAGGAATGGGCTCCTCTCTGCTGTGGATAACTGCTTTTTATTTATCACCTCACGACCAGCTCCGGAACACATAATGACTGCTTCTAAATCCGGCCGGCTGGGAGGCGCAGGAAACAGGTAGTTACAGCCCAGGTTTTTTCTCAGCTGGAGTTTCTGCAATTCCCACACAGTGGGAACAGTCTCTTCTGGCAGCCAATTCAGAAATTTAAGGTTGCAGAAGAACACAGATAAAACGGGAGGGATAGTTTTGGTCCAAGGGTTTAGGCCAGTGATTTAGAAACAGCTGCAGAGGAACAGATGCGCCTTTCATCCGCAGGCCGTTCAGTCATGCACAGATCAAACACAACATGCAGAAAGAAGCCACACTTCCTATCCCGTTTCCAACACAAACAGGGATGGATTTGGATGGAAAGCACCTTGTTAAAGCTTAGTGCAATCCACTGAAAGGAAAGGTGGGAGGAGAAACAGGACACACCTGCCACATTCCCATCTGAAAAGTAACACTGGAGCTTTTCTGTGCCCTCAACAACTCACACCCAACTACAACAAACATACAGGCAGAAAGACAGAGGCAAATACACCAGGACAGGAAGAATTCTGTCCCCAAAATAGGTAACAACTTTCAAAAGCTGCACTGCAGGAGGCCAGTTTTTAAAGGCACAAACATTGCAAGGACACAGGGTCTTTAGCAAGCAGCTTCCATATCTGCCATATCTGCAAATAATGACAGTATGGAAAAGAAAGAAACCTGGGGAAAACAGATCTACAGAGCTAATCTGGTCTTCCCTTTTCCCAGAGATCTTCCACAATCAGCAAGCAAACTGAACAGTAAGCAGCACAGTCAGCCAACCCACTTTGAATAACTGGGATTGCTTCCACTTTGGGCAGCAGGATCATCAGGGACCAACACAAAGCATTTTTCTCCCTCTTGAACACCTCAATCCGCTACATGTGCAGGTCTTTGTGCTCACAAAGGTATCAGAGATGACACTGAGAGCTCCCTAGGTTCCCAGTGTTGATGTTTGTACCTCCTGAGCATCACTCCTTACCTGCATAGAAGTCCTCCTCCTCCTCGTGTGGGAAGGCCTGCTCTTGGATGAGATTTTTCCTGTACGCTCGCCCCCCAATCCTTATCAGGGGGGGCCGCAGCACGTCCATCCCGCTCCTCCTCCTACTGCAACAACAAAGACAGCTGTGCTAACTCAGGCCAAAAAAAAGCTAATTTCGGTGTTTCCTTGCAGATTGGGTTGGCAGGGACCTTAAAGCTCAGCTCATTCCAACCCCCTGCCGTGGGCAGGGACACCTTCCGCTGTTGAAGGGTGCTCTGATGGGGCAGCCACAGCTTCTCTGAGCAACCTGTGCCAGGGCCTGACCACCCTCACAGGCGAACAATTTCTTTCTAATATTCAATCTAAACCTCCCTCCTTGAGCTAAAAGCTCCTCCATGTAGAGTGTTCAGAAAGGCAGCATCTCCTCAAACCTTATGTGCCTCAATCAAAGAGTAATTTCATGAGAAATCGCACGTATGTAACGCACAATCAAGTGAAAACAGGGAATTTAAGCACTGTAAGGTATGTAACTCTGAAACTCACAGGTTTCAGCTAAAACTCACTATAACCTCAGTCAAGGTGACATTTCATTGTTTCTTTGGGCTTTAGCTGGCAGAGAGTTAAAAATGTGTAGAGTGGAGAACATTTAATGGTGATAAAACAAAGAGCCAGCAGTGTTCTGTCAGGGACTTCACATCTTCAGCACTCGAATTTCTACGTTCACTGGCATGGTTAATTTAATATTGGTTGTCTCAATTTTAAAACAGAATCTGTTACTCAGAAAATACAATTTCCACCCAAAAAATTCACCTTTGTCAGAAGGTTTACCTGTCCACTGCAACAGAACAGGGAAAAATTAAGAGCTTGTCTCAGAAGCATTTATTACACAGAATGACATCTGGTTGAGAAGGTTAATACTTCTCCCCTCAGTTCAAGCCACACCTTCTGAAATGACTCACAACCACCTGAACCTACAAAGAAAATTAAAAAAACTTACACGCCAATAAAAGTAGTAATTCCTGTCGCTCAAGGGAAGAAGTGCAGAGGTAAACTGTGCACAATGACGGAAAAAAGCACGAAAAATCAGTCGCTAGGGCTTTTGTTTCCCCGCAGGCTTTTTTTTTGAGGGGGGGAGAGGGGGGTATGTTTTTAACACGTTGATGTTACAATTTCTTGACACAGGACTTCTGAAAAGTGAGCAGTCACAGCGGGAAGCACAACGCTGCTGGGGCTGCAGCCTTACGGCAGGATCCGGCTCCTGAAGGCAGGATCCAGAAGGGCTGCGGGCAGCTCCGCGGGAACCAACTCCAGGCCACCTGGGGAGTGCGGCAGGCGCACCGGCAAGGCCCGCACCGCGCAAACTCCTGGGGCGCCGAGGGTAGTGCAGCAATAGAACCCCTCGGCTTTACGTCCACAGCCCTGCGGGAAGGCAGTGGGAGCAGCAAAACGTCCGCAACCCCGTCCCCGTCGCCGCCATTTTGTTCCCGCTAGCCCCCGCCCCGCTCCCCTCACGCCTCACGCGCCGGAAGTGGCGCGAGCCCGCCCCAACGTGCACCACGAGCGCGGCCACGCGCGCCGCCCGCACCGAGCTGCCGTCCGGGCTGCCGGGTGAAGGAGAGAGCGTTGGGGACAGGACCGGGGAGCGGCGGGAGGAGGCGGCGGCGGCGCGGAAGGTGAAGGGCGCTGGGATGAACGCGCGGGGAGGGCGGAAGCTGCGGCGGCGCGTGGGCTCCGCACTCACCGGGAAGCGGCTCGGAGGGGCCATGGGCGGGAGGGCGGTGGAAGAGGCGTGGTCAGTCTGGGGGGCGTGGCCTGATGGGCGCGGCCTGTGAGGGGCGGGAGCGCGGGCAATGGGGCTCCCCCACATCCCCCCGCCAAGATGGCGGCTCCCGAGGTGCCTGAGGCGTTGGCTGGAGGTTCCTGTAGCAGGCCCAGGCATCGCCCTGACCTGCCGCCCCCACTGCTCTGTGTTTGTTTAAAATAAACTCCCTGCAGCCACACTTAGGAATCTGTCGGGTCTGCGAGCCCCGGCTGGCATCGTTTCAGCGCAAACGATCGTCGCGCCTCCCTTGCGAACAGGGAGCTGAGCCTGAGGGTTTGCTGAGGGATGTGTTGCTGGGTGTAGCATAGCAAAAAAAAAAAAGTTTGTTTTATGCGGGCGTTTTTCTTCACGTCCCGTAAGCCCCTAGCCTCTTGTGAGCTACTGTGTTGCACACAGTAACCTCGAGCGCTCTTGGGGAACTTACTTACAAGGGCTGGAGGAACAGGACAAAGGGAACGGCTTCCCACTGACAGAGGAGTATTGGGAAGAAATTATTCCCTGTGAGCCCCTGGCACAGGTTGCCCAGAGAAGCTGTGACTGCCCCTGGATTCCTGAAAGTGTCCAAGGCCAGTCAGGATGGAGCTTGGAGCAACCTGGGACAGTGGAAGGTGTCCCTGCCCATGGTAGGGGGTGGAATGCGATGAGATTTGAGGTCTTAAAACCCCATTTTCTCCACAAAATCCTCGAGTGTTTTTCAAGGGCACTGTCTGTGTACCCTACAGAGCCTGTAGAAGTGTACTAAATACAGTAACAGAAATGAATGAAATGGGCAGGATAATTTGGAAGTGCTTATAAGTATTTGGAGTTGCAGTAAGTACTGTCACTGATAAGGGCCAAGTGACACTTTTTTTTACTATCAGAGAGGTACATGACGAGTTTTAAGTCCCGTGTCATGACAAACCCGGTACCCCTTAAAAACAAGGCTGATGCAAGAGGCAGCTGGAATTGTGCTGTGCAGGCAGATGGATCCTCAGGCATTTCCAGTTTAAGTCAAATATGGTGTTTGAAAGGCAAAAGCACCTCTGGAGTGATGCAGACAGCAGCTGCTGCAAGTTAGGCACGGCGTGGCTCCGTGCAGGATGTGGGGCTGGAACTGGCAGTCCCGCAGCCTTCCAGGTTTTATGAGGCAGCAGGGCTTCTGTGTTTGTGCTCCTGGAAACAAGGGGGAGAAAAGGAAAGAAACCCCGCCTTTTTATGACCCTGGGGAGTGGGACAAGCGCCAGGGCAGCTGAAGGCCGGTGAATTCACGCCAGCAACGTGTACCTCGTTATTTTTGTGCACGCTCTGGATGAATTCTCAGGGGAATTCCGAGGGGTCAGAGCGGGGGTTACCTTCACTTTCGGGGTGGGTCACAGTGGGTGCAGGCAGCTCTCCCACACAGGCAGGGCAGTCTGGATGCTCTGGGGCAGCAGAGGCGGCTTCATCCTTCCCCTCACTGCCTTCATCCGTCCTCGGAGACCACGCGGCCGCTGGCTCTGTGCCCCGGGGAACTCCGAGATGCCCTTCCTAACTCAGGCTCTGCTCTTTGTCCTCCCAGGCTGGGCCGGGGTGCAATGGCAGCCTCCTCCTCGTCCTCCTCGGCCGGCGGAGTCAGTGGCAGCTCTGTGACAGGGTCGGGGTTCAGCGTTTCAGACCTGGCGCCGCCCCGGAAAGCCCTCTTCACTTATCCCAAAGGAGCCGGGGAGATGCTGGAAGGTGATTGCTCCTGCCCTTCTCCTTCCCTGCTCCTCCTCCAAGTTGCTGAACTTGGCACCCCACTGGCAAAAGCTGGAGGTAGAAAGGAAGCACCAGGGCTTGGTTGGTCCCGGTTTTCCCACCAGTTGTTCATGAGGAAGTGATTTTTCTGGCAGTCACCTGCTTTTTAGCTCCATGACAACACTTCAGACCAAGAAGCATCTACCTGAAAGGGAACATGACAGTGTTAGTTGCTCATTGTTAGCTAATCCTTTGATGTCAGGCAGGGATTACTGCGAGGATAGCTGAGACAGGAGTATTTTTCTTGGCAGAAGTAGTAATTTTCTTGGTTTGGGTTGGATATGACAGGGTTAGTCCAGGAGGCAGCTTGTCTCCCTGCCAGCTCACATCTGCGTGCCGGAGCCCTGCCACCAGCGTCGTCAGGATTGTGGGAGGAGAAGCCCAGCAAGCTCTGGGTGAGGGAGGAAGGGCAGGTGCTCTGTGTGACAGGTTTAAACCAGGGTCTCTCTGTCTGCTCCCCTTGAACTTCCCTTGTCACCATGGGATGGCTGGGACTGAGGCTGGAGCGTCTCTGTGGCAGCACAGGGCAGCTGGAGACTGATGGTTGTGCCGTTGAAGGGTTGTTTTCATTACACATTAGAGCCCATATGCCAGGCTATTGAAGTAATTATGACTAAAGGTTTGCTCACAGAACTTAACGAGCCCTCAAAACAAATTAAAGTAATGAAGCACTTCGTGTTACCAAATAGACAGGCAGCTGTTCCTCCTGAGAGCCACTCGGCAGGACCGACAGGGAGTCGGAGGAGAGAATCCAACATTTAGGTTGGAAATGGCCTCCAAGACCATCAAGTCCAATCTGTGACCGATCCCCACCTTGTCAACAACACCAGAGCACTGAGTGCCACGTCCAGTTGTTCCTTGGACACCTCCAGGGACGGTCACTCCACCACTTACCTGGACAGCCCCTTCCAATGTTTTTCCATGAAAAAATTCTTGCTGATGGCATGATATATTTGGGGCGGCACTTGGAAGAGGAAGCTCTAAGCATGGTGAAATTGCAGCTCTTCTCTGGGGTTCAGCTTTGGATTAGATTTTTCCACAGTTTTGTCTTTGAAACTGCTCTCCACATTGTTATGGCACAGAGCTTTAAATGGATTGTGCTTCGGGCTGACCTCTGTACCAGGAACACAGCAGTTCACCTGCTGTGGGTGGCAGCAACAACCAAACACTGTCCCTGTTGCAGGAAGCTCTAGGTTGCCTTTTTAATTTCTGACACACAGGTGATACATCCATTCTTTCATCAGAGAGGTACTAGTGGAGGAGAAGCTGCAGTTTCCTCTTCAAAAATCCCCACTGACTGACTGATTTTTATTGCTACTTTAACTATCTTGCTTGTTTCTAAAGAAACCCTTAGTTATTTTGCTTTTAGAAAGAAGCAGTATAAACTGTGTCAGTGCTTGGTATACAATTAGCTATGTTTTCCAGATTGCTTTATTTCTGAGTCACTTGTGTGATCAGTTACTGACTTGGATGGCAAGATGCACATTATGTGAAATTCTTTATGTAGGGTTATGGTCTGAGCTCGTGGGAAATCCTAAAGCATTCTAAGGACACAAGCGTCTGAGCCCTGAGGGAATCAGAGACTGCCATAACATTACCTGACTTCTCCTTAGCTTAACTTCTATTTAAAAGGGACTAAAATTGCTTGTCAGAAGGGATGTAACAGAATTCCAGCTGGGACGTCTTCCCAGCTAGCATCAGGAACCAGCCAAAGCCCAGTGCAGGGTCACAGGGGCTGCACTCAGCGCAGGGGAAAGTGTCGGAACGAGGCAAGGGGCAACCCACACCTCAGACGTAAAAATAGCAGGTCAGGGGGCACTGAAGGCTGCTCAGCCTTAAATTCTGGGGTTCAGCCATATCCTTTTTCTGTTTACAGATGGCTCTGAGAGGTTCCTGTGCGAGTCTGTGTTCAGCTTTCAGGTTGCATCGACATTAAAGCAAGTGAAGCACGGTGAGCACTGGCGGCGTGTCGCTCGGGGATGGTGGTGGGGGCAAAACCTGACCTGCTCTCAGCTGCCAACCACAAGAAAGCAGAGTGAACACTAAGTCAGGCCACCACTGAGTCCTTTTGCAAGCCCTATGCAAAGTGCCGGGAGCCCACAGAGGCTGGCTGGGAACGGGCTGTGCCTCCCGAAGCTTGTTTTTTCACGGCTGTGTGGCAGCGCAAGGTGAGGCTGGAGGAGGAGGAGGAGGTTCTGGGCAGGAAACGCCCACGCTCTGATCTCGGCCCAGCGCTGACTGTCTCTCTGGCCTGGGGCAAAGAGACGCTCCATTCCACCTTTGTTTCTCTGCTGAGCCCTTGTGGCACTGGCAGGGTCAAGTGAGGTATCCAGAGGCACTCTGGGAGGCAGCCACGCGTGGCGTGGCGTGGCGTGGCGTGACAGGGCCGAGACCACTCCCTGCCTCCCCAGGGAACAGCCTGACATCCTGTTTGAACCTCTGCTTCCCTGCCAGGCCCTTTGCCCTGGCCCAGGTGCCTGCGACGCAGCCACGGGCTTGGCTGCATCACAGCTTCGGTTCTCACAGAGCCCAGCAGCAGATCTTGTCTGCTGCTTGAGGGTCACATCCTCTCTGGTCCCTGCCTCTTGTCAGCCAGAATGGTACTTCCACCTGTTGTCTCAGAGTAGAGAGGTTTCCTGTCCTCCTCCGGTTGTGGGGGCGTGCAGCAGTTTGCAAGGCCGTGATCCTGTATTTCTGCACCAGAAAGCAAAGCTGAATTTCAGAGCCATTGTTTCCACAGCTCTGCTGTGGCTGTAGCTACCAGGGGCTGCTACGTAGCCTGGCACCCCGATAGACCAGCCTTTGGAACTGTGGAGCACCTCCCTGTTTTCTCCCTGTAAGAAAGGTGAAGGGCTTAGAAAAAAAGATCGAGGTCATCATTTTTTGGCTTGTTTGTTTGACAGTTCCCAAAAGGGTGCAGGAGGTGGAGTGAGAACAGTCCCTCTTAAAAGCAGCCACTGCTGCCGTCAGCATAAATCACATACAGTTTATGTTACGCCTCTTGCTAGCCCTGGGCTGTCTCTCCAAGAGGCTGCAGTGAGCTTACAGCACTGTTAAACTTCCACCAGAGCTGGGAGAAGGGGTATTCCCATGTCTGCACCAACTGAACATTTAACTGAAAATGGACCCTGTGTGCCCAACACACCCCTGGTTATAAATAAACCTGAGAGGAAGATGCTGTCTGGGGGGTCTCCAGGACCTTCCTCTTATTAGCAGGCTCTGGTTGCAGAGCCTTTCTGCCACATTCATCCAGGTCCTCCTCCAAGGACCTTCATTAAAAGCACAGTTCTTCCTGCTGCACCCAGCTCTACTGTGGGCTGACCAAGCCCTCTCTGAACTTCTCTGTTCTTCTGCACTATAAATATTTATGCTTTATGAAATGAGCTTCATCCTGTTTTCAGCCCCATATGCTAATGGGCCTGATGTTTCCCTGTTAGGACTTGAATGTACATGGCACGGGCAGGAATGGGTAAACACACACTGGGGCAGAAAAGCCTGTCCCTGCTTTCTCCTCACTGTTTGCACAGAATGGGTTTGGATTCAAATGGGCTCCGTGGGTTTTATTCTGCCCTGCTCCCCACTGAGAGCTGGGAATTTGCATCTAATTGAAAGGTTTAATTGCGCTGCCATTGCAAACCACAGTTACCTTTGAACTCCTCGCAGATCAACAAGTCGCAAGGATGGAAAAACTTGCCGGTCTGGTGGAAGAGCTGGAGGCAGATGAGTGGAGGTACAAGCCAATAGAGCAGCTCCTGGGATTCACTCCCTCCTCGGGCTGAGCGTGTCTGGACCACTGCTGTCAGGGAGCAGAAGAAAAACATTCCCTGGCCTGGCTTCAAAACACCCCCCATTTATGAGATGCTGACAGCTGCATCGGCAGGATGGAGCTTTGGGTTTTCTTGAGAGTGGGGATCCCCTCCAAAGCTGCCAATAAACGGAAATGACGGGATTCTGTAGGTCCTTACAGGCTGACAGGGCTTGGTTTCTGTTAACTTAGAAGGCAGGATCAGCTGTACAGCCCTCGGAGGACCTTGGTATTGTTTACAGAGGAGGGCACACGGACAGTGTGGCTGTGGGGAGGGTGACCCTGTAACTCGGCCTGGGTTCCCGCTGGAGCGTGGCCGGAGCGCTGGGTGAGCGGGGAAACCCTCTGGAGCAAATGCCAGAAGCACTCCTCAGCCCCAGCCGTCGTTCTGGGGGATGGACACAAACTGTCCTGGCGTTGGGTGAGGGGCCAGGCGGTGTCACCTCCTCCAGCAGTGCTTCGGCCATTGCCCAAACCGTTCCCTCTTCATCGCTGTTTCTCTGGTAGCGCTGGCAGGACACTGCTCTATCTTTAATACCCTGAAACTGAAACTTTGTCCTCATTGTTCTGTATTAGATTTCTCTGTGACAATAAAATAACTCTGTCTTTGAAACTCTTTACCTGGTCTGATGTGGGAAACAATCAGCTATTTGGGAGTTAAGGAGGTTTAGTGAAGCTCAGAGGCAGCTTAACTGTCAAGATGAAGTTCAATGTGAGAGGAGTCAAACCATGCTCAAAAGTGGCTTGATTTAAGTCAGAATTTAATCCTGGCTTAACTCAGCCAGAGGAGAAGACCCTGGTTTAAAGCCATCTATTTTAATCATCTTGTTTTTCGGTTGTGCTTCACTTCTGTTCTTGGAGGAAACTGGATTTCCATGTTGTAGCGTAACCATTTCAACATGTTGATTTTCCATGGATGAGAGCCTTTGCCCCACGGATCTGCTGGCCAGCAGGGGTAGGAGCAGCACCGTATACAAGCAATTATTTGATTTACTGCTCCAGACGCCTAATTTTTCCATTTTCAACATCTTACTTACGAGGTGATTGTATGTTTTACTCACTATTTCAGTCCAGCCACATCTGCATTGAAACAGATTAACTGGGATCCATTCCCATTTTAGATCACCAGCAATTAGCTAAAACTAAGGGGGTAAAGTATACAGGCACCTTCTGTTTTTGTTGCTGTTAATAAATTAGTTCCAGTACCAGAGTCAGCTCTGGGCAGTCCCGAGCCCCACGCTGCCCGATCCGCAGGTGAAGCCACAATTCCGGCTCTGTGGAAATTCACCGTGTGGCTGCCGGAGTGACGCAGGGGCTTTCTCACGTAGGGCTGCAGCTCAGCTGAGACTGTCCCACGGTGGCCACCCCAGCCCCGGCCCCAGCCCGGAAAACCTCCTCCCCAGCCTTGGAGGGCTGCCAGGCCCTGCTCTGCGGGGGCCTCCTGCACAGTCAGCGGCTCCGCGGCCAGGAGCGCTCCAAACATGACGGCAGGCGGGATTCAAACACCATCCCAGATGGGCTTGCTTGGGAAAGAAGGGAGTGCTTCAGCCCTCCACTTTCTTGTTTGCTTGGTGGCATCTATTTTTAATCCTGTTTACTCCAGCCACCTAAATCTACCTTGGCCAAACTTGTCAAAAATCCTCACCCCGTGTCATTCTGGGGTTTGGGAACAGAGCAGCAGATCCCCCAAACCCCCTCACTGACACCCAGTCCCCCCTGCTCGCTGACCCAGCAGAGTCAGGCACAGAAAGAGCTTTTCCTTCTTGCTGCTCAACTTGGGAAACTTTTCCACCCTGCCAGCCCTCCTGGGATGCCAGGGGCAGGGCGCCTGCAGCTCTGCCCACGGGATGCAGTGCCCAGGCATTGCCCAGACTTCCCTGTCCAGATCCAAAACACGGCGGGACTGAGATTTATCTCCCTCGCCCTCCTCCCATTCCTTGTTTTCCAGCAGTTTCTTGTGCTGGGACAGAGCAGGAGCAGGGAATGTCCCCAGCTCCGTGCTGTACATGGTGTGTTTGTATGTGTGCCCAGCACCAAAATAGACACATGTGTGAGAGCCATTGAGAGGAAGTGAAAAGTTCACCCTGTACAGTACTACGAATGCAAAAACATGTTGTTGGCCGTTCCCTCCTCCCGCTCAGTAAACACTTTATGTCAGGCAGGGAGAACTGGAGGGATCCGTATGGGCAAACTCCCCCTCCTCCAAAACCAGGTTTTCCCTGGCAGCTGGAAATTCCCAAGCCAACCTATTTCCTGCTTTGCAGCTCAGTGGGGCTGCGCCGGCGGTGGATATTTCTCCTTGGGGTTTGGAAGCCGCACGTCCCCCTCACCCCGGGGGTCTCAGGGGCCGCTCGGAGCCTGCAGCTGGGCGAGAAGCGCCGGGGGGAGGGAGCCCGGCAGCTGCCAGAAAAAGTTGACGCGGGGCGGGGAGGGAAAATAAAAAAAAAAAGAGCCGAACAAAGAGCCTCGTTCAGGGCTGCTGGTTGGTTTTCCTGTGGGTGCTCGCAGCAGAACGTTATGTACCGGCACAAGGCCCGCTCACACCTCCCCTCCCCGGCTGCTCTCGCCGCTGGCCACGGCCCCAGCGCCGGCCACGGCGCCAAGACACGCGCTCGCCTCGCTGCCCGGGCAGGCCGCCCGCCAGGGAGGGCCCATCCCAACATCGAGGATGCAGCACCCCCAGAAACACCCTCTGCCAACTTTTCCCCCAGAAGCACCCAAGGGGAGATGCGTTTCGGAGCCCGCACCCCGCGAACGACACGGTGCCGACCCAGCGCTCAACCCGGCGCTCGGCATCTCAGCTGCCAAAACCTGTCCACCGCCCTCCTGGATGCACGTTCCTTGTTCCTCCGCCCGGCTCCTGCAGCTGCTTGTCCCAGGGGTGAGAGAGACGGGCCTGGAAGGTTTGGCTGTGGCACAGACCTGCCCGGCCAGCAGCACGCCGGGACCTGCCACCGCGTCCCACGCAGCCAAAGCTCACCTGTCGGAGCTGGCCACGGGCTAGGAGGATGCGGGGTCACCCCTCGTGTGCCTGTCACCCCCTGCCACAACCGGGGACCCGGTGTGAAGGACACCCACCCCACCAGCCATTGAGGGGGCACAGGAAAAACCATGGCCTCAGCCCTTCTGTTATTTGGATACAGAGGATCGCACCGGCGTTTGTGCCAACCCAGTGTGCCAAAACAGCGTGTAAATTTACCTAAAAGCAACTTTTTGGGCCATAGAACTGCTGGGGAAAAAAAAAACCAAAAAAACCAAACCACGTTAAGCCAGGGACTCCTCCATAGCAGCAGCCCTGGGGGCAGGAATTTGCCCCCCACCACACAGGGGGCACAGTTTGCACCCGACGTGAGCCAGGGCACTCGCTGAGCCCCTCAGTACGTCTCCTCCCTTCCTCCTCCTCCTTCTTCCCAGCCCCCTTCCCCTGCAGCCTGCAAAAGCGCTGAGCTCAGCACATCCCGGGCAGGGGCCCAGCCAAGGACCCTCCCCAATGCCAGCCGCTCCCCCTGGCTCCCGCTTAACCCTTTGAAAAGCCAGGCTGGAAATCAGAACGATCAAGTAAATCTCATCACAGAAGGGGACAGGCACAGCTGGCTGGGAACAGACTGTCCAGAAAGCCTCAATCTCTGTCTGCTCTCCCAGAAAGGACAGCAGGTCAGAGGGAAAGACGCTGCTCGTCCACAGAAACCACGCTGGGTTTACTGCCAGCAGCAGCACCAGGGGAGGGGAAGTGCAGGGATTACCAACACTGTAGCTAAAACTTTACTTTCCAGCCCAAAACCATTCCTAGAGGCCCCGCTGCAGAGGAGCAGCCTGGATCTCAACTCCTTTTGGGAAGCAGAAGGAGCTGCCAGCCCCACATTGCCTCCCATCCCCTCCCAGCTGGATTATTTTATTGCAGGGATCAAAAGTTACATTTCCCTTTAAAACTTGCCATCACACCAGAGCTGTTTGCTGCGCTGCCTACCAGGAGATGTTACGGCAAAGAGAGAAAAATATTTATGCTTGGCTCCAGAATGCCAGCTTATTTTTAGCAAGGCGCCTTCCCTGTGGTCCTTTACCTCTTTTTTGTTTATTTGCTCCTTTCCCCCTGTTTTGACCCCCCAAACCAGCAGATCCTCATCTATTTTTGGAGAAATAACCCACGAGGTACATTTTGTGAAAAACAAGGATCCCAAGCACCATCCAGCTGAGTGTGCAAATATTGGGGTGTATTTTTAACAGCTGGGGTTGGGGGTTGTTCGTTTTTTGTCCCAAAAAGCCGAGGAGTAGCTCTGCAAGCTGCAGGCACAAACCGTGACTTGTTCCTACCTCCCCACACATCTCCTCTGCTCTCTGGGATGCTACCCACTCCCCAGGCCTGGATTTCCACCCCCAAAATGCCCACGGGTTCAAGCTCTGACCCCTAAATCGCAGCTACAGCTGCTGGTGGGGTACCCAGACCCGCTGCACCCTTTGGGTGGGAGGGCACAGGCCGTGGGTGGGGGACCCACCCGTGCCCCTCGCTCCTGGCCGCCGTGTGCTCTCCACCGTGTTTATCGCCGGGCTCTTATCAATCCCGGCTCGGGAAGGACAGGACCCAAGATAGGTCCCGGGGTGGCTGCAGAGTATGCTCGGCCCCTCCGATAAAGCCGCAGGCAGCGCAGCGGGAGGACAAACAAAGCCCTTTATCTCCAGTTGGGCTCCTTGCGCTCCTCGGGGTCTGGCTTTGGAAAGGTCACGTACGCGGGGAGCGGCACGCAGGACCCGCGGCCGCGGGGGACACGCTGCCAGAGCTCGGGGGGCTCGGGCGTGTCCCGGCCCACTTTTAGGAGGCACCAGCGAAGGCAGATGGGGGTAACCCAAAACGCCATCCCATCCTAGCCCAGCCCGGCCGTGCCCTGCCCCCGCCCCCTTGATCTTCAACAAGCTTCACTCCACCATCCCTTCCTGCCTTAAGAAGCAGGGACAAGGCCAGCGAACGGGACAGGATCACGCGTGGGCTCCCGCTTTGCTTTGTCCCTGGAACGGGGCTCAGCCCCATCCCATGCCAGGGCAGCCGGATCCGGCGTCCCCTTCCCCAGCGGAACGTGATGCGTGTGCCCGAGCGATGGGCTGGTCCCGGGGGTGCGGGGGTGCGCCCGGGCGCTGCGGGGGTGCCCGGGGGGGTGCGGGGCAGGGGCAGCCCCCGCAGCCCGGGCCGGCCCTGACGCAACCGCGGGTCCCGTTTGCAGCGCCCGGGGCCGCACCGGGCGGGGCCTGTGCCCGAGGGGCGTGGCCCGGGAGGGGGCGTGGCCTCCCCGCTGTCACCGGGCAGGAGAGACGCCGCGGACGTGCCCCGCTCTCCCATTGGCGGAGGCGGGGAGGGGGGCGTGGCCCGCCGTGCCGTGCCTATATAAGCATGGGGCGCGGGCGGTGTGGGCAGAGCGGCGGCGGAGCCGGGGTCGTGTTCGTCTTTTCGCATCCAGATCCATGCCCGGGCTGTGGGAGCGGATGGGGGGGGGGGGGGGGGGGCGCC
>WEKY01059050.1:54370-76060 GCA_013390045.1 Picathartes gymnocephalus
GTGGGAGCGGAGGGCGGGCGGCGAGCGGGGCCGCCTGGAGACCTCCGACTGCGAGTCGCTGGGCAGCGCCTCCGGCTCGGAGGGAGGTGAGCGCGGGTCCCTCAAGGGCTGGAGGATAGATGCGGGCGGAGGAGGTGGTGGTGCTGCTGTGCCAAGCCCCTGTTACACCCCCAAAACGCTGGGATCAGTGTCTCCCAGAACCGTGGGACCCCCACCACACCCCTGTTACACCCCTAAACCCCTGGGATCGGTGTCTCCCACACCCCTGGGACTCCCAGCCCACCCTCGCCCCGGCGCTGACCTGCCTCTGTCCCCTCCGCAGATGCCGAGTACGCCGAGGGGGTCTCCCTGCCGGACATGGACCTGGAGCTGCTGCACGACCCCGAGGACGAGCTGCTGTGCGCCAACCTGATGGACGTGGTGCAGGCCACGCTGGGCCGGGCGCCGCTGGGCGCCAAGCGCTGCTCCCGGCTCCTGATGCCGGCCCAGCTCCAGGCGCAGGTGCGGACGGAGCTGCTGCGCCTGGCGTGCAGCGAACCCTGCGGGCTGCGCGGAGCCCTCCTCGACCTGTGCGTGGAGCACGGCAAGGCGTGCCACGACGTGGGGCACATCGCCGCCGACCCCGCCGTGGTGCCCACCTTCCAGCTCACCCTGGTGCTCCGGCTGGACTCCCGCCTCTGGCCCAAGATCCAGGGACTCTTCACCTCGGGGCCGGCCTTCGCGCCGCTGAAGCTGAGCACGGGCTTCAGGGTGATGAAGAAGAAGCTGTACAGCTCCGAGCAGCTGCTCATCGAGGAGTGCTGATGGGCCGGGCCGGAGGAGCCACTTCCCAAGTGCTTTTTGGAAGAGCCGGGCAGAGCGTGGCGGCTCCTGGCAGCCGCTGTAGTTTAGGTTAGGCTGGAGTAGGGCTGTAGGTGGAAGTAGTTCGGTCCCCGTAGGGGCCTGCCCGGGCCGGGACATCCCTGGCGTGGAGCAGCCGGGACCCAGGCGGAGGTCGCTTCACGCCGTCGATGATTGCGGGCTGATCCCGGTGACCGCGCTCCCGGAGGCGGCAGCGGGGCTGCTGGAGGGGTGCTGGTCTCCTGACGGCTGATCAATCATGGGGGGGTTTTTTGTAACGAAGATTGTAATCAATGGGGTCTCAGGGGGAGGGGGGGAGTGTGGCAGTGAGTGACGGCCGAGGGGGTCTGGGTCAAAGGCAAAGCCCAGTGCTGGCTCCCGGCGTCTGGAATTGTGTCTTTGATCACGAGAGCGGTGGGAGAGGGGCGTGTGAGGTGCTGCGGGGCCGGAGGGCAGGACCCCTGGCCCTGACACTCTGCGGGCACTTCGTTGGTTACAGTTTACACTCATACACTTGATGTTCAAGTGCGAGAATTCCTATGCAATCGTCTCGGGTGGTTTTTTACTTTTCTAATAAAATTTGTCTTGATTGATAACCTGCTGTCTCCCTGTTGTCACCTCTGCTCCTGGGAGGGATGATGCAACCCCTGGTTTGAAATTCCCTGCTGGCACCCTTGGGAAGGCTTTCCCTGGCAGGGCAGCCCCTGTGGTGGGAGATGGATGCTTTGGGAATGCTGGGGAATCCTGCTGCGCCCATTCCTAATGGGAGCCACGGGGCTGTGACTCAGGGGGGCTGAGTCAGGCCCCTGAGCCTGCTCCTGCCCAGGGAGAAGCACCCCAACACCCCAGCGAGGGGCTCCGCTCCTCCCCTGGCAGCCACGGCGGGAAATTTGGGCAGAAACCCCAGAGAACAGGCTCAAACTAGGGCTGAGGGAGAGGAGGAGGAGGAGGAGGGTCACAGCTGCCGGGGGGAGCACACCCCAGCCCCAAACACACTCTGCAACACTGAGGCCAATTACCCAAACCTGCAATTAGAGGCCTCGGGGAAGAGGCTTTCACTCAAGGATAATTAAGCTGCTTGGCAAACGAGGAGCCCCGTGGAAGGTGTTGGGGGGGAAAAAACCAGCCTGAAACACCATTTCCATTCACATGCGAGCTTGTTCTGGCTCAGCCTTGGGTTGTTCGATTTTTTAATTTTTTTGTTAATACACCTGTGGACAAACAATGACTTTTTGATGATAATTTCCCCCATAAAAACCTTGGTTTTGACACGAATGACCCATAACCGGAGTGCTGGGAGCAGAGATTGCTCACTGGTGCCAATACCACCTCGGAGCAGTCAGGGCACCGAGCAGTGCCAGGCTCGCACAGCTGGACATGCACCTTTACCCACCCTCGTTTTGCAAAAAAAGAGTGGGGGTTTCCCCTAAAATTCTGGGGTCTGGAGCATTTCTCAAAGGGTCACGTGCCAGAGCATCCCTCCTTTACCTGAGGGGCATCCCCTGTGGGGTCATCCAGCACAAAACCACCTCCGGAGACAGTGAGAGGGGTGGAAAGGGAACTCCAAGCCTCCAGTTTCTGGGCCAGGGTGGCAGCGCTGGCAGCCCAGGCTGGAATCCTGGCAGCGGCGCGTTGATCCCAGGGCGCAGCGGAGGATTTACGGCGCGGTGACGGCAGCACCGCCGGCAGCTCAGCTGGGGTTGTGCCGTCAGCCCTGCTGAGGCATCCCGAGTCTGGGAGTGGTATTTATAGCTCCACAAATACGTGGATTTTCAAAACACCGAGCTCCTAAGGGGGTGGCCCTGCTCCTGTGCTGCCAGCAGCAGCGTGACCCCTGCTCGTCCCCCACCGGCTGCTCCCAGGGGAGGCGAGGGGCTCCGCATCCCATTTTTTTCATTTTAAATTATCACACCAAGAAAACGTACACAAAAAAAACCCAAAGCCACCAAAACTCCCAAAAGCCAACACAGAACGATGGCACGGCCTCTGTCCTGGGGGTGCCTAGAAAACCGACCACGTGCCCCTGGAACGCCCCAGTCACAGCCCCATCTATGAAGGTGAAACTTTGCATTTATTTATAGCAAAACGGCCTTTCCGTGAGAAATTTGGGGGTGTCTCGAGGTCCCTGGGATTTGGCAGCTCCCGGAAAGGTGCAGAAGCTTCCAGCGAGGCTGGATCAAGTGTCTCCCGGGGCAGGAGGTTAGGCAAAGGGATATTTTGGGATCCGGGAAGAGTCAATGGGGCTATTTGTGGCACCAGCATCAGCCAGGTGCCAGCAGAGAAAAGGGAGATTTTTAGGGGCATCAGCAGCCAATAAGGCAAGTGAGGATTTAAATCCCAGGATAAACCCTCATGTTTTGCTACCAAAAATAATGGGGGGAAGAGGGGTCCCCTTAGCTCCCCACCTGCCAGAGGAGGATGTTCCTGGAGCACCTGTCCTCCTTTGATGCCTCCCTGCCTTTAGCAGCCGCTCCAATTAAAAGCTTGGGCTAACGAGCTAATGGGCAGCTCAAACCACCCACATCTTTGGTGAGTGGGCAGGGACCAGCACACCCTGAAATTCAGGAGTGTCTCCCATTGCTCCGGGCTGGGAATGACCCAAAATGCAGCAAAACTACCCCAAAACGTGGGCTGTGGATGTGCCCTGTGCCGGCAGGGCTGACTCACCGCCGCTGAGGGGAAATGGCAGGGACGTGACCTTGGCCACTGAGAGGAGGGGAAAAAAAGGGAAAGGGGAGAAATTTCCACCCCTGGCCTCTGAGAGAAGGGGAAAAAAAGGGAAAAGGGGTTAATTCCCACCCAAAGCCTCCAGCACTTCGGTGCATGGGCCTGGGGAGGAAGAGGGAGGTGCCAGAGGGGTCCAGCTTGCCCCAGGGATGGGGATGTGAGGAAAAGAGACCCATCCCAAATCCAATCCCGAGGCTTTGGGGCCTTGGCGGTTCCCAAGCCGCTGCCAGCAGGAAGTGCACCCAAGGCAGCGTCTCTGCCCTGGACAAAGGCAGACGGAGCCTTCCCCTTCCCGCCCACCTGATGGGATCAGCTCCAAAGGGCACCTTCAAATGCCAGGATAATGCTGCCAGGCTGGTGGCATCCTCGGATGAGAATAAGGCATCCCACGAAAGAGCTCAGCCAGAGGATGTGGGGGGGTAATGGGAGGGGATGAAGGCCCTTCTGGGAACATCCCAGTGGAACGGGTCTGAAGCAAAGGTGTCCTGCTGGGTGTTCATTGTCACCTTGCCAGGACTCACAGGGGCACCACCTCCTCTCCATCCTCTCCCTGTCCTTCCCCCTCCCACCTCAGGGCAGCCCCCGCAGTGCCAGAGCTCTCAGCCATTGGGATGGCAAAGACCCCAGATTCCATCCATCGCCGGGGAGCTGCAAAACCAGAGCTGGCTGGAGCAGGGATCCATCCACCAACCCAGCTGGAGCCTTTCACATTATAAACATTTATTTATAGATGTACAGTTGTATAATTAACTCTAAATCGAGAGATACAGCCTCTGTGAGCATCCACTGGGATCGATGCCTTCTCCCTCCTTATTATCCGTGGGTACCTACCAGGAAAAATCACCCAAAGGTTTTGGCAGGCAGGCTCCGGGCAGGGAATGCCCTTGGGCAACACATCCAGCTCCTTCTGTGAGCAGGATTTCGGTTTAACCCCGTCCCCCTCATCCCTGTGCCTCTATCGAGAGCCATTTCCAATCCTGAACTTCCACCCCATTTCTTCCACAGGTGGAGGAATCCTCTAAAAAAAAAAGAAAAAAAGAATAAAACGCCTTAAAATCAGGACCAAGCCACGGTGGCTGTGGGATAACAGGGCTTGCAGCCAACGGGAGGCTGAGATTTCACAAAATAAATAAACAGCCAAAAACAGAGTGCATGGATTCCTAAGGACAACGGGATAAAACCACCTCTGCCAGGTCACCTGGGAGCTGCCATGCTCCTGATTCACTCCCCTGACCACACCAGGGGATGTTTTTCACTGGAAATGTCTTTAGACACAAATGAGCTGCAGAGAAGCAAAAAAAAAAAAAATATAAAATAATCCAGTTTATTCCATGGGAGGTGGCTCTTTGCTTCCAAGAGACAGCTCCTCACCTGGAGCAGCCTCACACTGGTCCTGCCCGTGGTGGTGGTGGTGGTGGGGGCAGAGGGCACATCAGACACCCCCTGATTTCCCCAGCAGAACTTCTTCCGACAGAAGCAATGGAACGCTTCGTTCCTTACGGATTTGTGGTGTTTTCCAGGTGTCCTCAGGGAAACACGGCACGGGGTGTGAAGGCCAGGGCCAGGCTGCACCCGGGAGCTCTGGTGGGTGGGTGAGGAACCCGAGCGTGGGACAAAACCTCCCAACAAAGGGCGAGGCCGATGGAAAGCCCTCTCCGCAGGGAGAGCGCTGATTACCAGGCAGAATTCGAGCAGACTCGGCAGAAAAAGGAGTTACGTGCACAAATTAACCAAAGACTGACGAGCAAAATCCATCCAGGACAATCCTTCCCATCCCGAGCGCGACGCCGGCGCTCAGCTGACCCCGCGGCTTCTGCCGACGCTGCAGATCCACGGCTCCGGACAGGCTCCCCCTGCTCTCTGTGACCCCCTGCACATTTGGGATTTGGTTTTAGCAAAACCCCAAGAGCAGGTGCATGGACAGCCCAGTCCACAGAACGTCCTCCCGGGAGCAAAGCACAGCAACTGCAAAGTGGTTCCTGTTTTCCAGGCAGGAAAGTGCTGGGGAGAGAGAAGCCCCTGGGAAGGGGCACCCTGCTGCCCTGCTCCCCAAAATGGGCAGAAACCAAAATAATTTAATCATCCGACCCCTGCATAGTTTAAAAGTACAACATATATACAGCTATAAGTTAATGCTAAATAGATTATATTTTCTTTTCTTTTTCTTTAGCGTCTTCTTTTATCAACAAATCGTCCCGCTCCTCTCTCCATTGGCAGCGGTGAAGGGTCTCCTTCTGCTGTTAGTTGGGGTTATTTCACTCTGTGTGTCTGTTCCAGGGGCTGTGGGATCCTTGTGGGGTCCCGGGAGCACGCCAGCGGTGTTGGAAGGGGAGGAGGAAGATGGAGAGCTGCACTTCCTGTCCCAAGCGCTGCCTGCGACCGTCAGAGAGAGGCCAGAGAGAAGAAGGAGGGGCAGCTGTGCGTTGCTAATTCTCCAATTCCATTTTTAAGATAAGGTTTGATTCGTTTTAAATAGCAAAGTCTGTCACCTCGGCTCAGCGCACTTCCCCAAAAGTCTTCAGGCGTTTTGGCGCTCTGGGAACAAAAGCAGCAGCGGCGTCAGTCTCCGGGCAATCTGGGACTCCCCCTTCCTTCCCCACCCCACAGCACAGGCAGCAGCTTTTCCAGGCTCTTTCCAGACCACGGGTGCAGTGAGGGAATTAAGGGAAAGCGGGTAATTAACACCAGAAGAGGCGCAGTCATCCAAACGAGAGAGCGGGCGGATCAAGGTACGAACGGATCCAAAACAAGGATACACCCAAAAAAAAGCCCAATGCGGCCCAGAGGATTTGCTTTAAAGGCCAAACTTTCAGACGCCGAGGAAAATATCCCCCAAAACTGCAAATCAAGCAGCTCAATGGCCGACAGCCTCAAGGAGTCCCCGTGAGCCGGAACAGTGCCCACACAACACCTGGTACAAGCTTCGCCCAGGAGTTTTTCTATAGAAATCCCGTGTTCAGGTAATTCTGGGGTAGTGGGACCTCCACATTTCACAGCCAGCCCAGCAGTACCTGGTAGCCGAAACCAGCCCAAAAACTTATGCAGAAAAAGGACTCCAAACCCTGTGGCAATTTTTTTCCTTCGTTTTGGTGCAGTTCTCCCAGCACATCCAGTCTCACGTGTGCTATCTGGGCTCTCCTTAATCCAAGCTCTCCAACCCCCGTATTTTCCAGACCCCGCCCTCAACTGCTTTTACTTTGATTGCCAGTTTAACCCAGTTAAGTTACTTCTACAACCTGCTGGGAACATTTGCTCTGTTCTCCTTGAATGGGAAGGCAAGGGGAGGGGGGACAAGGAACATTTGTTGGGTGGGACTCTACTCCCTGCCATCGTGTTGCTTCACGTGCCAGGGACAGCAGCTTTCCCAGTAAAATGGGCGACAAAGCAACCAAAAAAAAAAAAAAAAAGGGTTCTTNGCCAAAAAAGACAAAAAAAAAAAAAAAAAAAAGGGTTCATTAAAATGTGTTGGCTGGATGCCACAGGGCAGAAGAAACTTCCAACCTCACCACGGGATTCTGCCCTGTTCCTGGAGGCCAGAGAAAACAGGGAGCCTGGAGAGAGCCGAGGGTGCCGACATGCAAACTAAACCCAATGGATTCCTGATTAACGAGGGAGCGCTCGGCGGAGGGGAGGCCTGCGTGTGTGCACCCCGAGGAGACTCCTGGAGGCCCGTGTCTCAGTCAGGGATTTCAGTGATAGAAGCACTACGGTTCCCTGCTCCCGGCTCGTACTTGGGCGGGGACTATGCGTGCAGGGAGGCCTGGACGTCTGACAGTCTGCTACAGCTGGGGGTGCCCATCTTCTGTGCCCGCTGGTACAGATCCGAGTCCCCGAAGTAGCGTGCCCGGTACAACAAGCCTTCCTCTGCAAAGGGAAAAGCCCGGCGTCAGCAATGCCCTCTGGAAGAGACCCCCCCCGCCCCGCCAGGCCCCGCTCCCCCACCGGCTCTGCCGGGAACGGCAGGCACCTCCAGTTGTCCAAGGTGAAGCAAAGGATGAGGATGAGGAAATGCCCCGTGCCCTTCAGGACAGGATGGGCGTAAGAGCTGCTGACAGCTCATCCATCCCGGGAAAAGCCAAGGGAACCCGTCTTCGCTCCCAGGAGCTGTATGGGCAGCCCACACAAAGGTTATCCCAGCAGGGCTCCGTGCATCGGCCTCGTTTGGCACCGCCCAGGGATCACGGCCCCTCCTGCCCCTCCGGCATTCCAGCGCTGAAATCCTACCCTGGCCCCTGCTCCAAGAGCTGTGACCATCACACACAGCCAGAGCACACAGGTTGCTCCTGGACCTGCTGCCCTCACCACCCTCTGCTGCCAGGATATTTGGCTGGATCATCTGCCTGGGCAGTCCCCACAGCCCTCGGAGCAGGGGTGGGATGTTGGAGGCATGACACCATGGGCAGCAGACTTTCCAACACTGTCCTTGGCCAACTGAAATATTACACAGGGCTATCAGCAATCCCAGAGGTTCTATCTTCCCCCTCCACTGGAAATCAGAGATATCCTGCTGACAAAGCAGGGGAACCTCTGGGGCACAGCTCTTGTCTGACCAGTTCTGCAGCAGCATTAAAAAGCAAAACAAACCAAAAAAAACCCCCACATACCGGGCCTGTCATGAAGTCATAGACTGAAACAAACAAAGCCAACAACACAGGAAATGTGCTGGCACCGTGTTAAAGTGTAACTTTAGCACGACTTCTATCCTCAGCCAAAGACCTTTCCAAAGCCACCCCATGGAGCAGCTCCTGACCCCTCACTACTCACTCTGCTGCTTCTCTCTCCAGCAGTTATTCCGAAGGTTTGCTATGTAGTCGTCCTCCACGCTCCGCTCAACGTTCTTCAGGTTCGTGCCCGTGTATTCCTCGGCAAAGCTCTCCGACACGTAGTAGGGGACTTTCAAGTGCTCTGTGACCCTCCTGTGTGTGTGACCCACAGACCTGGTGCAGGGACAAGAGCACAGCAGTGTAGGACACATTTCAAGGGCACAGCAAAGCCCCCGGCTCAGGCGATGTGATTCCAAATGGCTGGAAAGATCCCTCACCCCTAACCAGCCACAGGCTCGGGGGGTTGGAAAGGAGCAGCATTTCTGGTGGAAACCAACAACCAACACAGGGAGACAGAAGCTGCCAGGCCTCTAGCAAGGTGGGCAGAGCTCTAAATACAGACATAACTCCAAGGCACATCGCCCCGGGCCTAAACACGCTTAAAATTCCCTGGAATTTTCATTAAATTATTAAATCTGTGATTCTCTCCATTCACAAAAGGAGACCTGCTCTGTGCCCTGGCCTGCATCGATCAGCACAGAAAGCACTTTCCAGAAGGCAATCTCTTCCTCCCCTGGCCCTGTGGATTTGGATTTCAAAGTCCTGCTCCTGCTTCCCCTTGACACCCCAGCAAACCTAGAGATCCTCCCTAGGGTGTGTGTGAGCTGTAGCACAGGAGCTGGGCCCAAATGCTGGGTTTGCCAGGAACGGCTCCACCTGGAGACATGCCCAAAGTTCCCTGTAATAAATACCAGCTGCTGCTGCATTAAAAGCCAGCCTGATTCTTAAGCCAGGTATAAACATTAACTCATCCAGCTCGCCCTTCAGTCTGTTATCAGGGTTTACAGGCGGGATCCCAAGACTCCTGCACGTTTCACCAAGGCCCAGCGCTGGGTAACTGGATGGACTGAACAGGAGCACAAAGCTCTGCTGGGATTTCCCAATGCACAGGTGCAGCCCAGAAAAAGCCAAACTCACTATTTTCCCTGTCAAGACAGTGCCCCGAGCTCTTCCAAAGTTCATATTCCTCTCCTGGATAAAGATGGACTACAGAGTGTGCCCTCACAGGAGAAGCACTGGGAATGGCAGGGCTGCAGCAGCACACTGAGGTGTGAAGCAGGAAAGTCAGGGCACAAGAAAGCTGTCACCTGCAGTCAGACATGCAATTAAGTCAGGCCAATTCCATGAGGTGTTACTGAACAGTAACAATCAGGCCCACAGCCAGGCAGCTCTTCCAGCAGGAAGATCATTTTTGGAAGAGATTTACGAAGGTTACAGTGGTTCTTAAGGACTCTGCCCTCCTCAGTGACAGCTTCCCTATGGAGAAGAGGCACTTAAATCTCCGGGTTCAAAGCTTCTGTTCCTCTGCTCGCTGAGCTCAGGCACAGCTTTCCCTTCACTCTGGGAAGAGGAGCTGGCAGTGAGTGATCCAGCAGCTCCTCCTGCCGGCACTGCACCACCTCATTCCAGCTCAAACACCCTGGCTGCTCGGGAAGGATGTGGGAGGACTGGATGAGCTCATTTGCCACCCTTGTCCAAAATCCAGGCTTGGAAATCGGGTTGCTTGCTGCTACCTGAGCACGTAGAGACAGGGACAGCACGGGGAACAGGGAATGGGGCAGCAGAGAAACATCTGGGGCTCAGGGATGGCTTCCTCTGGCAGCTGCCAATGCTGGAAGCAAATCCCTGCCCACTTCAATGCTGCCCTCCCTTCTCACCCCACAAACTCTTCACCAGTATAAACCAAACCGGTGGTATGTCTATAATGCTTAATTTTACAGTGCTAATACCAGCCGTGAAAATCACAGCCCAACACCCTTCAGCCTCTCAGAATAACCTGTAACTGTGCCAAAACCATTCCATCTTTTGGTCCCAAGCACTAATGTCACAGTCTTTAGCCTGAATCTGAAAGCTAAGCCAGGTTTTATAGTATTTAACATCATGCCCCACCCCTGGAATTGTTCCAGGCCGTGTTAGACAGGACTTGGAGCAACCTGGTCTAGTGGAAGGTGTCCATGGCCATGGCAGGGGGGTGGAACAAGAAAATTTTAAGGTCTCTTCCAATCCAAACCCTTCTGGGATTCTATGATCAATGGCAAACATTGCCACCTGTGAAAATAAGCAGGAACCCCGGGCTGCAACCAGGTCTGCCCTCTCTAAATGCACATTAGGAACTTGCACTGAACACGTATTAAGCTTTTGCCAAGGATGATGCAAGCAGACAGAAATCAAGCCTGTTTCCCCACTCTTTGTTAGCACTGCAAAGTGACTAAGAGTAAGGACACATGGCATTAGTCACCGGAGGGAGCAGATTGGGGCATTTCCACAGGATCTAGAACAGAGCAGATTCACTTTCCCATCCTCAATATCTGGCCAAAGCTGTTTCATGGCAAGATGAGAGTTCAGAAACAGGGGATTTCTCTGGGAGTGTCTTCTACTCTTTATCCTCTTCCTCTACTGCATTGTACTAAGGCTTTCATGAAGAACATGGCTTTTGTTTTTCACACTCTAATTTAACTCTACACCTCAGTTTGTTCCATATGGGATCTCAGTGCTGAGCTACAGCCTCCCAAAACCGTTTTGTCTGTCCCTTTCCATGACAGACACAGCTGTGGATGCAGACTGCAGCAAGGAACTCTCTCCATTAGGGAGGTGGGCACCATCCAACTTTCCTTGCACCTTGTATCTCACACCTGTTAGAGAACCAGGAGGACTTCACCGGCAGCACGAGCAATGGGGTCAGGAGATAAAGCAAAAAACCCAAAGAAAGCCAGGAAGAATGGAGGCGAGATCTCTCCCCCACACCCCTGCAGAGCCCACCCCCTCCCCACGTGGGTAAGTTTTAGAGGAATGGGTACTAACAGCCTGTGGCTCAAACTGTAGGGTGGGCTGGAGACCATCATCTGGCTGAGAGCAGACACGATGATCAGGATGAGGATGGGCATCAGCTGCACAAAGAGCCCCAGGCCACCCTGAGGGAACAGAAACACACGGTGGAGTGCCACCCATACACCTGGACACTCTCCCTCCCAGTGCTTCAACACAACCTCCCCTCTCCTGCTTTTCACAGGCAGTAACCCACAATAGCTGGGGGCAACCCAGGACAGTGTGACTCCAAAGGTCCAAACCCCCTCCCGTCCCTTCTCTGGATGTGACAGCGGGCAGAGGGGACTGCAGGGGGAACCTTTGGAAGGAATTCTAAAAGCCTCATGCCCACAGTTGGTTTTTCTAGAGCAAACTAGTGAGCTCTAGAATGGATGGCCTTCTCCCCTTGTCCATGTTGGATGGATTAAGGTAATTCCCCCGCTCCCTCACCTCCGGAGCTCCCTTCTGTTTCACCTTTAAGCTTAAGAAAAAAAATATTCAGGAAGCTCGTTTGTTTGCTTTTTACAATTAAATTGGCTCTGCCCAGACAACGGCCATAACCCTGACTGCAGCTTTCTGTTCAGGGGGGTGGCAATAAACAGGACTGTTTCACAAGGCAGCCACCGGAACCAGCTCCCAATGGTGTGTTGGGAAAACCTCCAGCCTCCCAGATCCCAGAGTGTTTCCCACTCACGTCCCCCTGGTGCTCCCGCCTGTCCTGCCTCTGGTGGTAGGTGTATCTCATCCTGCCATTGCTGTACACGTGAACATTACCTGCAGGAAGAAGAAAATTCTTACTCCAAAGCCAAAGCGTGGAGGGTGCTGCTGGCTGGCCAGGGAGGGACCACAAAAGGTGGCCATGATCCACGTCACCTGCTTACAGGCTGAAACAGGAGTATTCCTAAGGTGGTCTGAGTGGGCACGGAGTTCCTTCTGC
The DNA here is from genome assembly GCA_013390045.1 of Picathartes gymnocephalus. Classification (NCBI taxonomy): domain Eukaryota; kingdom Metazoa; phylum Chordata; class Aves; order Passeriformes; family Picathartidae; genus Picathartes; species Picathartes gymnocephalus. The sequence continues at coordinate 66,503 of WEKY01059050.1, forward strand.
AAGGTTTTGCAGGATCACATGAAAACTCAGCTTGGAAGTGACCTCAGCAGGTTCAACCTCCTGCCCAAAGCAGGGTCAGCTACAGAGAGAGAAAACCTTGCACAGGCCTTCTCCCTTCTGACTGAATAGATTAAAACCAGTTACAAACAGAAATAATTCTGGTGTTTTTCCCACCCTGCAAACAGAGCTCTTCCATGTCTTGTTTTAAATGTCAAAGCCACAGCTACAAAGGGAGCCAGGCTGAGAGAGCAGCCCTCAATTCTCTCGGGACAGTGAGGAAAGGGAAAAAAAGACTGAGCTAAAATAGCAACGTGCTGTTTTTGCAGGAGCAGCTTGGCCTCTCTGCCAGGGAGAGCACGAACGCTGCAAAAGCCTTCCAGATGCCTTTGAGAGTCATTGGTGTTGGGGTGTTAGTTCTTAGGTTCCAGACAGGAAAGAGCTACCAGAGTGAATCTACTTAACTGAAATCGAATTATTTTTTTCAAGTTGGTCCACAGAGGTCAAGAAGCCCTGTGTCCACTTCCAGTCAGATATGACTGGAACAAATACAAAGGAGTCTTCCAAAATACCCTTATCCTGACATGGAATCTGTATCTTTTGAGCAAGTAAAGGAACAGGTGCCCAATTCTTTCCTGCTCCCCAAGCCATGATCGGCACTGTGGACAGACAGGATGCAAATTTATTTTTCAATTCACAAGGTCTAAATTATGTTGTAAAAATATTCTTTTTTTTTTTTTTTTAATGGGACACGGGAGAGAAGGAAGTGGCCATTGATCTTGGAGAACCTGCTCCAGCTGCGTGGTGGAGCAGACAGAGATCAAGAACAAGGCCCAGGTGTTACCAGTTTGCTCTGATAAGAAGATTTAAATTCCAAAACCACCAGGCAGAAAAGCCTTCGTCAAAACAGGATTATTTTCACAACGACCCTTAAAACAAGTCACTTTTTGTTGTAGCATTCAACCCAACCTAACAGCAGCTGATGTTGCCTGCATGCAAACAAACACCTGAGGCTGGGAAGAAGCCCAGCTCTGACGGTTGCTGAGTTCTCCAAGACAAACAATTTCAGAAACTCAAGGTGTTTAGGCCCCACGTGAAGGAGAACCTCCCTCACCAAGCCCAGCAACCCCTCCCTCACAGCCCAATAAACCCCAACTGCACTGTTCCAATGCCAAAAGGATGAGGCCCCACACAAGAAATGAAGGTTTAAGGTGCTTACTAGAAGGAAAACCACCCCCAAAGAACATGTTGAAGAGGTCCTCGGGGGAGATGTCGGCCTCGAAGCCGCGGTGGAAGTCGGAGTGGCTGTGTCCATGGCGGGCAGGGTTGAGTTTCTCATCTCCAAACTGGTCGTACTGCTTCCTCTTCTCCGGGTTGCTCAGCACGGCGTACGCGTTCCCGATGGCTGCGGCACGGACAACCAGCAAGCAATTAGCTCCTTTCTCCCACCTACAGCCCTGCAAACGGCCAGGATCTGCCTTCCTCATCCTACAAACCAAGAGTCTCAGCTACCCACGCCTTCGCAACAGGTACGTCTCTGGCAAATCCAGACAGGAGGAAACCACACTCGGTGAAAAATTCCTTAATTAATTCAAATGAAGAAGTTTTGATATGACTGATAAGGATTTGGTGCACGTCCTCAGAGAAACCCTTCAGCTGTAGGCAGCTGTATAGGGAAATAAAATTTTAGTTGACAAATTTTATTCAAAAGTGGCATTAAGGGAATTCAATGTCAGAGCCTAAAACTAGAACTGCAAAGAATTTAAATACGTGCTAAATCCCTGAAAGAGACTTTAAAACTTTCCATAAAAGCTGCTAAGGAAACATTAGCCAGAAGTTGCATCTGTCAGCTATGAGTTTCAGGATTTCCAGATGCCACATGCAAGGTGCATAATTACAAGGACTGTTAACCAGTGCCTGTGAGGCTGGAAATGCACTGGAGCTACACCCCTGCCCGGGTCCCTCTTCCTTCCAGCCTCAGGAGTTTGAGCCTTTTTCCCAGGATGTCTGCCTGCCACCCTCTTATTTCTGTACTCACCTCTCCACACATTCCAGCTTCCCACCTCCCTCTGCACCAATCCACCCCAGGCCTCTCTATGTCACAAGGGGCCAAAATGCCCATGGCAGGGGCTGCCTGGTGTGTAAAAGGCAGGGGCAGAAGGGATGGAAAAGGGGGATAACGTGCCCTTTTGGAGGAGATCAGCTCCAAGATTCAATATTTTCCCTATGGTCAGATGGAGGTGTACGGTTTCTTCTTGGAGTGGAGATTTGGAGGGCAGAGGATGTAATGTCAATACACTCCTTCTTCTTCTTGGTTATAATTAGTGCACCCAGAGTAAACATTTCTAGAGCCAGGCAGGGAAGCTGGTGGACAAGGACTCACTCAGAATCTATCAACCACACAGCTGGAAAGAACAAGGGAAGCAATGACAGCGGAGCGGCTCAGGGTTTGTTCACTGTCTGACTTTGTGCTGACGAAGCCCAAGAAATGCCTCATTCCAAAGCAGGATTTTAGCTTTAAGTAGCCAGGCTCAAGGCTTTTTCCAAGAGCAGACAGGTAGAGATGCAGATCTGCCACGAGACAGCCTGCAGCCAGCTGGAACTGTAAACTGAGACACGGGCTCAGCACAAGATGCAGCGCCTTATCAGCAGTCACTGGGAAGGCGAATGCCAAGACTTCAGCTAATACACCAACATAAGGAAAAATTAACTCATATCCTCACAGCAGGGCACGTTTCCCCCTCCACCCTCTGGAACCAAACAGGTGGACTTCAGCTCAGCTCAGGGGCTGAAGGACAGGAGGCCATGGAGGCAAGGCCTGGAGGAGATAACCCCGCAGTGGGGGATAAAGGGCACTTTGCTTAACGCTCCACTTCTGGCACGTAACTGCTGCCAAAGCCTTGTGCAAACATCATTATTCAAGATTAAGGTGAGGAAACCTGCCTTTGGCCACTGAGGGATCCAAGGATGAGCCATGGAGCAGCAGCTCTGCGCAGGCAGAGCTGATACCTGTGTGCAGATGCTCTTTCATCTGCCCCCCACACCAATGCAGGCTCTCCCAAGTAGCTGGGGGTCAGTCACTATTTGCTAACACTTATCAGGGAAGGATTTAAGTCTTAAAGGCTTGAACAAACCTTACATAAGACTTTTACTGCTGAATTCGTGTCTTTGAGGAGCTCACCTGAATACTGTATCAGTACACTCACAGCAGACCAGCCCTGCTCCCTGCTCCAGCAAAGGTCTCATGCATTTCACTCCCAAAACCAGACTGCTTTGGGGTGGAAGGTGCCTTAAAGACCCTCTCATTCCACCCCCTGCCACCATGGACAGGGACACCTTCCACTGTCTCGGGTTGCTCCAAGCCCCATCCAACCTGGCCTAGAAAACTTCCAGGGATGGGGCAGCCACAGCTTCTCTGGGCACCCTGTGCCAGAGCCTCAGCACTGTCTTGAGTAAACAATTGCTTCCTAAAAAGTGGCCAAAATCAGATTATTTAAATGGCTTCCAAACCAGCGCTCTACAACTGGCACCAAGGAGTTCTGTGTTTAGCTCAATGATAATAATCAAGCTTCCACAGCTTGCAGGGCAAAATGGGGTTGCATGTTCCAAGCAACAGCATTTCTCTTGGAAAATTACTCAAATTTTAAGGTATCTTTTTACCCAGGAAACATCCCTGCTGCATTTGTAGAGAGGCTCTGAGAAATGGGCTCTTTGCAGCAGAACTAGAACTCCTTTTCTACGTTCTGGCTGGGCTCACTTGTACGGCTGCTGCAGCTTCACCCTAGAAACTTCCACCTGGGATTCTATCCACCAATTCCATCCACAAATGGGTTGGTATTTCCTGGAATGTTTCTCCTGAGGGGTCTGTGAACCGAACAGCTGCCTCTGGTGCTGCACAACTTAACTGGTTTAATCCTGACAGAATTCCTCCCTAAGCAGCGAGGTTGGAGGTTGGAACAACACACAGGAAGGGCTGCTGGGAGAAAGAGAAGGAAGGCTTCTCCTTACCCACCCAAGAGAGGTGAATCCTACCCCTGCCAACCTGTGTTTAGTATTTTAAGCTCATACTTTGCTCATGACACAACCAGCTCTGAAGGGAGACAACTTCACAAAGGGCAGCTTTGTTTCACTCTGCCTGACTCGTGGGGATGTTTTTAAGGGTTCTCACCAGCCCAGCTCAGTGAGAGTTGGGGGCAAACCACGAATCTGGAGCTGGCTTTACCTTTGAACGCCTCCGTGGCCCCCGGTGCGTGGTTCTTGTCCGGGTGGAACTTCAGTGCCAGTTTCCTGTAGGCCTTTTTCAGATCCTCATCGGAAGCTTCTCTGTTCACTCCCAGAATTTCATAGTAATCTTTGCACTGCTTTACCCTGCCAGGGGAGAGGGGAGAAAACAGGGACACTGAGTTCCAGGAGTGAAAACCTCTTTGCCTTGAATACTTGTCAGCTCTGAGACTTTTCAGGCAGCACAGTTGGGACGGATGTTGCTCAGGGATCTCTGGATTACTCAGCCCCTGCTCCTCAGAGGGTGACCCTGTTGTTGTCACCGACTCACTCCGGCTGTGCCGGCAGGACCAGCACAGAACGAGTTGGGCCAGTGGAAGGAGGTGGAAGGGCCTCTCCTCAGACCCACACAGGAATGTGATTGGCAAACAAACTTCACATTCATCACGTTCATGTTTTGGAGGCTGCTTGGGAAGGACTACAGCACCTGAAGGATACTGGCCTTTCTTCCTCCTCCCGCCCCCCCCCAGCTAATCAGATCTAAAACTCGCATCAGCTGAATTCCAGAGAAGGAAGGAGGGAGCAGCCCAGGGTGTGCAGCCAGATCTTCCTGGGCACACTCAAAGCCCAGCCAAGGCTTCTGCTTGCCATGTGATGAGACAGAATCCAGCAGGCTGGGTTTTTGGAGAAGTGGATGATGTAACAAACATTCCTGCAAGTCCCTTGGAGCGGTTCTTGCACAATTCAGGCCGTGCCCACAACCTTAAACAAAGTTTACCAAATGACTGCACCTGCAGTTCAGTCCTTCAGCTTCCAGGATGGGCAAATGGGAGAAAGGAATAAAGGGAAGCTTGAAACAGAGTTTGGAAAATGAGCAGACCCAACCCAGCTGCCTACTAGTGCTGCAGGAGCTATAAATCCTCCTGGGCATGTTCTTAACACTATTCCATATGGTTCAAAGCTGAAATCTTTAAAATACTGTGAAAAGCAGGTGGGTACCACGTGATAAAGTCAAACAAATGCCCCGGAGAGCTGTGCACAAACCTCTTCACTGCATCCAGCTGGTCCTGAGTGTATCCCTTGGGGGCCTCCCCCCCAGCCTCTCCATTGGCTGATGGGAAGTCTCCACTCATTTTCCTGAACTGAGGGTTTGTGGACTCCCTGGACTGGGACTGGCCATTGGCCGACTGCTCGTTCTTGTTGAGTGACTCAAGCAGAACTGAAACCAGAGAAGGAAAAACATAGAGAAGAAAGCACCAAGCTCAACCTGCCCTTCCAGCTCTCCCATGAAGAGACCCCTCTTCATCTCTGCCACCGCTCCAAGACGCTCCCCTTCACCTTTCCTCCCATGTAATCCTTCGGCTCCTATTGCTTCTCACCCAGGTGTGAGGGCTACTCCTGAGGACATTCTGCTTCTTCCAACACACACTACCTCCATAAAAGCCCCAAGACCACCCAGACAGACAGTCCAGGAGCCGCAGCAGATCAGCAAACCAGTGTATCCCTGTCCTTTTTTCCCCTTCATCTCTCCTTGACAGCAAAGCATGCTCAAATTTATCCTCCAGCACGTAATAAAAGTGTATTATTCTTCTTTATCTCCTGCCTTTGAGAGCCTACAGTGCTGGGGAAGTGATGTGACGATGCCGTATCTTTAGAGAGCTTCGAAAATAATTCTGTGGGCTGCCAATCCCACGGGGACACTCCCCTTTTGGGGACAGAGCTGCAGCACTGCTGGCTGCCAGCTCTTCACACGAGTCACAGGGCGCTTTGTTCTCCTGTCCCTACCTACGGATTCGGAGCAGCTGTGAAAACCATCTTCCCTCTCAATTACTGTATAAATGTGTGTATGAATTCACCTTCCCTTTTCTCTTCCTCCTTGCAAGGCTCAGGCACTGTCTTCCATCCTCTCCAGTCAAGAGGGGACAAACACCCAGGCCTGGCCTAACCAGACAGGTGACACAATGCAGGGAGACTCCAAGCACCTTTCCATCATGCATTTCCCTGGCAGTTGGATAGCACCATCTTTGCAAACTGCATTTTAAACTAAGCATCAGACTGATTTCTTCACCCCCATTAAAAAGAACAGGAACACACGCTACAATGAAACCCAGCCAAGGATATTTACACAGGCCCCAGCATCCTGAGCTTGCAGTCCTTTATCCAGACCCTAGAACTGGGAAGGACATTCCACCTCCTCCCATGGATTGCACACTACAGACCTTGCACTATGGGAGTATCACCTTCTTTAGGCAAGTGCAAACAACACTTGCAGGCCAAGAGATGAGCCAAGATATCCTATCTGGCCTCAGAGCTTGGAGGGGGCAGAAAAATCCACTCGGTAATCCAAAAGCTAATACAGGATGAGGGATGAAAAGGACAGTGGGCTAAGGAGCAGTAACTCACTGGTAAGCTTTTGGGCCTGGGGGCTTCACAAATTTAAAAGTAATTTATCTTAGAAAAGTAAGTTCTTCCCTCTCTCATATTCACAATGCTCCAGTATTCACTGAATTATAGTCTTTGGTTTTGCTCCTTCCAAACCTGGAGCAATCTGCCCAGTGATTTTAAATTTCACCTCAAAAGGCTGTCCCCCACCAACCCCCCTTCCTGCTGCTTTGGGCTTAGTTCCCTACAGGAGATCCCTTACCAGGAGATTTTGATCACAGAACAGTTTGGGTTGGAAGAGATCTCAAAGCCCATCCAGTGCCACCCCCTGCCACAGGCAGGGACACCTTCCACTGTCCCAGGCTGCTCCAAGCCCCAGTGTCCAACCTGGCCTTGGACACTTCCAGGGATCCAGGGGCAGCCACAGCTTGCCCACCCTCCCAGGGAACAATTCCTTCACAATATCCCATCTATCCCTGCCCTTTGGCAGTGGGAAGCCATTCCCTGTGTCCTGGGACCTCAGTTCCTGATAAAATCCCTCTCAAATTTTCTTGTAGCCCTTTCAGGGCCTGGCAGGAGCTGCGAGGTCTCCACACACCCTTCTCTTCTCCAGGCTGAGCAGCCCCAGCTCTCCCAGCCTGGCTCCACAGGGGAGGTGCTCAACAACTTGGTGGCCTCCTCTGGGCTCCCTCCAGCAGCTCCATGTCTCTCCTGTGCTGGGCCCCAGGGCTGGGGCAGCTCTGCAGGTGGGGTCTCACCTGAGGGGGGGAGAGGGGCAGAATCCCCCCCTCCCCTGCTGCCCAAAGCGCATTTCCCAAACCCAACCACAGAAATCCACAGATGGCCCCAGGTCAGCCCCATTTTGCTCTACAGCCCCAATCCTGCTGCTTTCGGCATCCTCCGTGCAGCCCCAGCACAGCACAGATCCAGGGATTACTGAGTAGAGAGTGCAGAATTAGGTTTCAGTTCTGCCAACTCAGTTCCTCCCCAGCACATGCCACGGAGCACTTTTCCTCCCTTATGAGCCAACATTTGCCCAACTTCGCATAAATTTTCCCCAACTCCCACTTAAATGTGACCAGTGTGTGACTGTGCCTCTGCCAACGTGCCCTGACACAGGAGATTTTTGCTGCAATCCCCTTGCAAAACCCTTCCCTGATCCCGAAAAGCCCAGCCAGGGTCAGAGTTTGCAGCATTGGCTGTGCAAGGGCCACGTCGCTGAGTGTTGCCAAACCCCGGGGAACTCCCGGGAAAGAGATTTCCCAGGAGCTCCTCAGAGGCTCAGTGACCACCCTGGGATCTCTGGCAGCATTTCCCAACTCCAGACCCAGCAGGATAACGAGCAAAGGGGTCCTTGGATATGAAACTTGCTTGGGTCTGGCCACAAATTAGCACGTTGTGTTTAACATTAACGCGCCCTACTGCCCCCCCTGGGCTCTGCCTTCCTCCAAAAGTCACTTTTCCTACCCAGTAATTTCACCAAAGTATGAATTCCGGAGGAAAGGGAGGGGAGGAAAACCACACCACACCACACACACAACAGGCTGTGTTGGAGGGAGTGGGAAAAGGCCTGGTGCAACCAGAAAGAACAGGAAGCCTTGGGACAAACAAACTGCAAAGAATCCAAACTCAGATGAGGTCAAAGCGGAAAAAAAAAAAAAAAATCTACAGCCCTTCACATAAAATTCATAAAATGTAAGAACATGCAGGGGAAGAATTGTTTGGCTGCTTTCACAAACCACCTCCCATATTAATGAAAGCTTCCAGGAAATTATGAAAAATCTGGCAGAAAGTCTTCAAGGAGAATTACTGTGTTACAAGTGTGAGAGTGTGAGCTCAGCCATGGCCTCTCTGTCTGCAAACAGTGGGAAACTGTTGGAGGAAGAACAGGAGAGGGAGAGGAGGAGTAAGATGAAAACAGGAGGAACAGGAAGAGGAGAGTAAAAGGAGGAGGAATGGGAGGAGGAAAGGAGGAAGGATGAGAAGGAGAGGACGAATAAGAGATGAAGAGGAATAGGAAGAGAAAAGGAATACGAGGGGGAATGCAGGAGCAGGAAGGAGATGAATAGGAGAGGAAGGGGAGGAATGGGAGGAGGAGAGGAACCAGGAATAAGAGGAGGAGAAAAACAGGAGGAGGAGAAGAATAGGAGAGGAACAGGAAGAGGAGGAAAGGAACAGAAGGAGGAGAGGGATAGAAACAGGAGGAAAGGAATAAGAAGATGAGAGGAAGAGGAGGAATAGGAAAGGAGGAATATAAGGAAAAGACGAACAGGAGGAGAAGAGGAGTAACAGAAGGAGTGTAATAGCAATAGGAGAGAACGAATACGAGGAATAGGAAAGGAGGAATAGGAGGAGGAGAACGGCTTTTCACAGCCCCCCGAGAACTTCTCACCCACCTCGCCAAGCTCCTTCCCTCCCCTCAGCGCTGCTCCACCAGCAGCGGGTGTTGTGCTCGCGGCTCAGGGGTCCCACAGCAGTGCGGAGCCGGTCCCCTTTCCCGGCCCCCTGCTCACTGAGAGCCCCCGCTAAAGACAAAGGCGGCGGGCCGAGGGTGGCCGGTCCCAGCCCGTCGGTACCCGGTCCCCGGCGGTACCGCAGCCCGAGACCCCAGGATAGCCCCCCGGGACCCCGACGAACTCGCTTTCCCGGCGTGCCCCGCGCGCACTGCGCAGGCGCGGTGAGGGTGAGAGGTCAGGCCCGGCGGCAGCCGCGCAGGCCGGGCTCCCCCGGGCCCCCCGGCGCGCCCCCGGCCCGGCGCTCACCGCGGACCCGCTGCGAGGGGTACAAGCGCTGCGCCTTCTCCAGGAAGCGGCGGGCCTTGTCGGGCTGGTTGGCCTTGGCGGCGGCCAGCGCAATACTAATGCACCGCTCCGCCTCGTCCCGGTTCGACTCCATGGCGGCGGAGGCCGGGCGGGGGGGCGGAGAGGCGGGGGCGGGCGCGCGCTGGTGGCGTCACCG